>ARYC01008826.1:0-17269 GCA_000711775.1 Oxytricha trifallax
TCAAGACAAGCATAAATAGCAGTTGAACAGTTAAATTAATTGATTAAAAACTTCCCTATTATAAATCACGCTTTTAAGTTTAAGTTTAAACTAATCAATCACCAACCTACTCAAACCTCTCTCACCTTCGCGCATTGAAGAGGTCAAGTCCACCAACACACAAACGATGGTTCAACTACTTGAGCTACCAATGATGGCACCGATGGATCAAGGATGGAGGAATAGATTTTAGGATCTAGAAGATGAGAATGGATTGCTGGTTGGCCTCAACTCAAGCCTATCGACGCCGAATCGACACGAAATGACCATGCCAGATCGACGCCAATTGACGGTGTCAAATGACCATGTTAATCATCGAAATCTTGCCAAACATCGATATCAAGTACTTAGTTGTTCAAGAAAAATTTGGGGTTTATATTATGATGTTAAACACTAAAATCAACAAAATTTGTAGTAATACACATTCGATCAACACAATGGTTCCTATAATTTGGTCATAATTGAATATTTATTTAATTTCTGAAATTTCCTATTTTTACGTATTTTATCAATATTAATTAATTTTAGTAACTTTTACAACTTATTTAAAGTTCATTATGATTACAATATAAATTATTGTAAATGTTATTATAATTGGAAAATTTTGAATAATTAAATGTAGTCATGGCTTCTTAAGCATAGAGTCAAATTTTTACTTTTTTATATGGTCAGATAGAGTAGCTGTTAATTGCGAAAAAGGTGCTAACTGCTAATTTTCGATAACTAATCCTATAAATCAAGGTGGATCTTGTGGATCTTCATAATTACCCTTATATCTTGAAATATTGAGAAAGCAGTCGAATGGAACTAATGCATCATGTATAATAGAATGAACTAATTCAAGCATTAGAATGGCTTTGCTAGCTCTTGATTGTACAGGTTCTACAGACTACAGCCCCTAAGTTTCATATGGGCTTGATTGTTCTAATTATCCTTATTACAATTATAATGGCTGTTCAATACCACTACATTTTGTAAAATTAATTTTAAGCACACACATTTGGTAGCAATAGACTGCACTTTATCAACTTCCTGTACAAGTACTATTCAAACTCATCGACTCATAATAACGGAAAAACGAGAATATTTCCTTAATTAAATTGTTAAAGTTAAACTATTTGTTCTATAACTCTAACTGACATTGATTAGAATACTGTAAAGTGTTTGAATTCTACTTATTGTCATCATTAATCAAGTAGTAAAACTTTTAAATATCAACAGTTCAACTTTAACCGATTATGCAACTTATTCTTGTATAAATTCTCAATAAACAAGATCTTGCAATATTGATTCTCTAGCTGGAACAAATCACTTTTATCTAAATTTACTTAAAGCCTAAACAGCATCTAGTTTGGTTAAACATACAAGAACAATAACTGGTATTTCAAGTTTTCCTTCAAATTTCTACGCAGGAATAGATGCTAAAGAATCCTCATATATTTTGAAATGACAGCAAAATCAATTTAAGATATCTTCGTTGACTGAACTTTGGTAAAAGCTTGTAAAATTTTATTTAAAATTAGGTCACCAGATCAATAATCCCCAATACTAATATTCAAATTTTCAATATAACATATAGCTGACGTGCTAAAATTGCTACCCTTACCTTAACCCCAGCAGAATATATAAAATGCTAGAATTCAAATAATAGCAGCTCTTGCTATGGATGTATAACAGAAGCAATTACCAATTACATTTTAAAAACAAGCATTACAAGATTCCCCGGAATGACTATCTTTAATAAGCTAAATTGTTAAAATACCTCTGCTACTTGTAAAATGACAAGTACCAATCAAGTTTAAAATAAAAATTATATATACAGATAATAAGTGAATAGAAAGTTCTGTTAAATTGAATTGAAAATCTTCTCTCTATTAAATACCAAATATCTCTTGTTATTTATTGATTTTCTTATTCATTTGTACAATTATGCCTTAAGTTTATGATTAAGATTAGGGATTTAATATTATTTATTAAAGCAAAAACTTTAAGCGTGTTCTAAGAAAATTAGAATTTCAAATTTTCAATTGAAATTTTTAATACTTAGATGAGAATAAACTTATTAATTTATTCATGATATTTATTAAAGAAAATTAAGTAAATTACAAAATTGATTTATAAAAAATTAAAAATAAAAATGGAAATTACATTGACAAGATGTGTGTTAATTAAAAATGTAAGTTACAATATAAATATAACAAATTTTTTATTTTTATAGGGGTTGCACCTGGTAAGAGCAGGAGTAGCACATTAAAAAGACTCAGCAGACAAGCTAAGAAAGCAAGGGAAATTTACACTTAGGCAAGTGGAGCAAAGTATGAAGGAGAATGGAAAGATAATAAGCAAAATATAAGATTTATATATTTAATTTATTGTAAATTAATTTTGTAATTTACTTTACTTTTTTAATAAAAAATCATTATTATTTTACTTCGATGTATTGAATATTCATATTCCTCTGTAATTATGAAATAACAAATTTGAATACAATCCCAACTGATAATTTATAAAAAAATACAATTGTGTTTTTCATGTTTTAATTGTCAAACTGATTTTCTATCTATGACACTTCCTGCAACTACTGCTTACCCATAATCATGTAATAGTAAACATATTAGTAAAATTATGTTAAACTTTATAGACTATACTGGCTTAACTACAAAATGTACAAGTATTGTAATGGCTGGAGTGCAATTATATATAATTTTAGCTGCAAATATTTTAATTACCGTTTTAAGTCTTGTTAAGTGCGAGAATTTCTGCATCATAGCGTTGAAAACCACAAAGCCTTGAAGATTAAAGAATTTAGGGGCTAATGTATGGTCTAATCCAAACTATTCAATATATCCCTTCATTGATTGCCTCTTCAATTGCAGGCTACACGAATACTTTAGTTGATGTTCTTGAATTTTATGTTATCTTTACAGGTAATTATGTTCTATGTTAGAACACTGTGTGTACATCATCTTATACAGCAAGCACTAATTTTATTAATTAAAATATCTCTTCAAACACCACAATGTATTCAATCATTAATTGTGCTTCTACATTAACTTGAGATAAACACTATCAAATATCCCGCACCCATATATGTATATATAATGGGATAAATCACTACTTCCTGCATTAATGATTTTCAATAATTTACCACTTTAGTGGTAAATATAAATAATTTTAGAGTTTATCCCTAAGTTGATGGATAACTGGCAAGTGGCATAGTCACAGTAACCTCTACAAACATAATTAAACTGGTTATCTTATGTTCTACTTATACTACAATCACACTAAGCAACACCATTGATATCGCATCAGCTAGAGATTTCCTCATTGACAGCAAACTTTATTGTTGTAAAAACAAGATTTAAAAACCATTAATATATTATATTACGACATCCTCATCCACTCATGTTGGCGTAACTATGAGCTACTAATCAGATGATAAATTCAGTACTTTATGATATTTTGCAATGGAAGGCAATATTAAGTTCGTGAAAATATAGTTGACTAATCCACATTATCAATATTAAAATAGATAGAGTGTAAGTCAATAAAAGTAAAGAGTACAAATAATTTACAAATAACAAACAGTGTAACAGATACTACTCTAAATCAAATATATTACCCTTATGTAAATTGCAAAGGTCTCTTTCAAACCCTAATATGGAATATTATTTATGAATAAAATTTCAAATGTTTCTACTCGATAATTATTTTTTCTTCTTCATTTTAGTATAGTTTAAGCAAGAAATTAGTTGATTTCTAAATTTTTAGCTTTATACATTTCATTTTTTATCGGCAGATTTTTTTGTTACTTGAAATAACATTTTTTTAATTTTTGTATATTTTTTTCTAAAATTATTAAAATTTTAGAACAAAATCTTAAGTTATTATTGAAGTTTATTAACTAAGAAAATTATTTTCATTTCATTTGTAAAAAGAGAATAATAAAATATTCATAAAATACTATTGCAACTAAATAATAATTTCTTAAAGATTCCAAATAAACTAGTACTCAAATTCTCTTTTTTTTTTATCTTATGGTCCTATAGAACAACACGGTCTAAACAGTAGTGCTTAATATATATATATATTTTCTCTCACAAATTGGCGAAGAAATTAGGGAATTTCTGTATTTATTTCTAAATAGAGAGTATCTCAGATTTCTCTTTCTCTCCCTTTCCAAGTTACGCTCCACTCTAGATTTCAAAATATTTCCTGGCTTAATCTTTTTAGGGAGGAACACCAGTGGAACTTCTAAAATTTTGTGCTCTAATGATAATAGAATCGCATTACATCTTCAATTCAGCCAACCAACTATGTAATTCTCACCAACTTCTTCTTCCTGAAGCTTATCATATGATCCTCTTAGTCTTTACCTGCACTCTCCAAGAATCATCCAAATCTTCATCATCGTCATCTTCCTCAACATCATCCTGATTCTCCTGATCTTAATCATCATCCTCATCTTCAGACTCATCAATTAAAGTGCCTAATGAGCTGCTTGACAAACTCCCGCATTTTGTGAATTTCAGTATTGCAAACGAAACCCCTGTTTCATGACAGTGGGGATTAACCAATGGAGCCATATTAATCAGCACGCGTTATCTCACGACTGTGAAATGTCCGACTCAGACAAGTATCCGGGGACCGAGATAATCGAGCATCATTATTTGCCTGTTCACCCATCCTTTTTGCCCATGCGCCTTCTCACATATCATCTAGTTGGTTCCACTATGGTTGATGCGCTCTTTTCAAGCAAGTGATTTCCCGCTTGACAATGGCCGCTTTCCTCTGGTAGACCCTTGTCTTTCCTCTTAGCACTAGAAGTGTGGACTTGGCGATTTCTCAAGTTATATAAACAACTTCAGTTAATCTAATAAATCTTACTAAAACCCCATGAATTTTTTTAAATTTAAGATAAGGGGGTATTTATAAATAATCATGAATTTAATTATTATTGGCGTAATATTTTAATGATTAGTCCAATTATTAAATCTATTGGCTCGAATAATTTTCCATATAAATAAAACCAATCAGGGTGTGTTTATATATTTTTACGCTCATTTTAATTGATTCTGGGCAATAATAAATAAATTCTTGATTATTTATAAATACCCCCTTATCTTAATTCTTAAAAAATTCATGGGGTTTTATTAAGCAGGCAAAGGATTCCTGAGACACCATTTTGCTAACTATAGAGCTCGCTGCCATCTCCCCTTAATAAAATACACTGAATACAAGGTCCCTAGAACAACTAACGCAAATACTTGCTTGGGAAGCGTCAGAACTCAGGCTTATACAAACATTACTCATATTCTTTTTGTATGGTTCCAAATCAGGTCCCATCTACTGGGAGTCATGGCAGTTAATGTGAAAGATCTCTTTGTAATGATGACGGTACTACTCTGATGAAATAGAATCGTACATACAAAAGGCTACACACTCTGGGTATAAGACTGAGTTTATCATAGATCCAATTGGTGTCGCAAGAGATGGTCACCTTCTCTTTCTGCCATTTAATACTGCAGCTGGAGATTTATGGCACCCATGTGATTTGGACATATGCAAAGGTGTCTATGATGAGGATAAAGACAGGTATTTCTATGCTATGACTGTGATCCATCCTTTCACTGTTACCAGTTGAGGACTCTCCTCCAAGCAGTGACACATGGCAACTACATATGTGACCGCTGAGATGCTCCTGCCAGACTCTTTACTAGGAGCTGGAAGGCTGAGGCACTGATGTCGTCATTTATGGCTGTTAGGGATAAAATTTAACTCATATTAATTATAATTGATCTTGGTACTAATAGCCTTTAAATTTTATTACTTGTTAATCTGTAATATAGTTCTATATATATATTTTAAGTCTAATATGATTAATCGTATAGCAACCAAATAATTATAATAATTTCAGATTAATTTAATTTGAATTAACTTTTAACAATCGCCTTTTTTGAATTCAATTTGCTCTTTTATTTAAAACAAACTATTACAACTAAAATTAAACAACTCTATTTCACGAAATGATGATATCAGCTAAACTGGATTTTTTAAGACAATAAAATATTCTATTTAGTAATTTATAATTTTAATGATTTCAAACTTTTGATGCTTGAAAAGTGATATTAATTGTATATGAATGTGCTATATGCTACTTCACTATCAATTAGTTACGAATGGACCTACAGTAGTTTAAACTATTGAATCTCTCATAAATTTAACATGAATATAAATTTGAAAAGTTTGACTGGGAGCAGAGCAAATTGTGATAAAATTCAATTTTTCATTGTTGAATGTGATAGTGCAATTTATTGCTAGGTTACAATTAAAATCAACATTTAAGCCACACGTATTTTAAACATACTCTCATAAATTGTGCAAATACTGATTGTACTGTAACTTATAATGCAGATGCTGATTATGTAATTATAATCAGGAAATTAAATTCAGTAAATACGTACACTTTTACAAACTCAAAAATAACTGGATATCATGTAATACTTATGGAAAATTCTCAAGGCTCAATAGCAATTTATGATAACCCATATTAGTGCTTTGTATATTGCAGAAAACTCTGATACAAATCTCACAACGGCTTTATGCAAAACTATATTTTAAGATCAAGCAGTTTCATTAACAAATCAAAACCCCAAACCCTTTGAATACATTGATTGGTATTTTAATTGATAAAATGTAGCTATTAACGTATACTTTATTTGGGTTTATGGAGGGATTAATGGTTTAAATATTAGCAATTAAAACGAATATATGTTAAGTTATGGGTCAATATATGACAGTGAGTATGGAGATTTACAATTTAAGTTAAGATACAGATGTGATATAGTGACTAACTCAAACATATTCTTAATCACATTTCTATAACAAGGCTGCTTCACAATTTACTGTTAGGTCTCATAATTAAAAGCGTCAGAGATTTTTAAAGTTTCAAATACTGGGCTCATATCTATTGCCTAGAGATCTGTGATGTTCCATAGTCAATTTCCTGACCTTAACATATCTGCTCAATATATAGCTAACATTTTTAAAAAAGAATAGAATATCTTACTCAACAGTCAATCGTATATATAGAGTGATTGATTTTTATGATCCATTTTTTAAAGACAAATATAAATTTTATACATGATTTAATACAGACAGCTTAAGTGAATAATGTCAATTTAATTCTTGTTTATGAGGCTGTGTTTACATTCAATACCTTTATATCGAGATCTTGGTACAAGAGGTATAACTAACTACATTGAGGTTTATGGCTAAAAGGTTAAGATTTACACTCATGGTAATTCTGGTAGAGTCAATGAAGATAATGTGCTAGAGACTTATGTTATTTACCCTCGTTCAATAAAAACTAAACAATAAGTAAAGTTCATGCAATAATTTAGAAATAAGTATTCTGACTAAGAAATTATTCAAGAAATTTTTTTAAAAAATAAATCATATGCATAAATAATATACTTAGGGATATATACATTATTTGATAGAATAGTTTCTTCCTATTGAAGATAAATTTTATTTATGAATGTGGCCATTGATGATATAAGCTTTTGCTGTTTTGCATTAATTTCTTAGTTTATTTTATCTTTGCCGATGATTGGTCATAATCCATGCATGCTATATGAAATGATAGCTCTATCAAAGAAGGGAATGCTGCGTTATTCTGACCTCTTTTGCTTAAAAATAGACTGGGAACTATGCTCTACTTCTCTTTGATAATTATCTAATATAGTGATCAAGCAGGCAAATCATTATCAAGTCTTTTATTTATGTAAAAATAAGAAATTATTTACATACTTTATACAAAAAATTAGCAACATGTTCGCGTTTTAATGCTTTTTAATTATTTCTAACCAATTAAAGCATTAATATATATCAGACAGATTGTTTTCGAATAATTATTGAATTAGATTTGATCATTTTATATTTATTATAAATTTTCTGAAGATCTCAATGCTATACCTATATTTAATTAATACTATTATATAAAACTATTATTTTTAAAACGCTGATTATTAAATTTGATTCATTAGTAGAATCATGATCTATATGAGGAATTTTATTTCTTAAAGTAAGTTTATGTGCTGATCAGAAATATATAAAAAAAATTGCATAAAACATTTTGATTTATAGAATTGAATTATGTAATCAATCATTTTTTTTCTTTGGTTTTAACAATATTAATAGAATTGAAAAGCTTAAGGTAAGCGTAGGCAGTTCTCAATATTTATCACCTTCCTTAGATAATCAATGTGATTACTTTAAAAAAATATCAGGCGATCTATTGAGAGAGAGAATTAGATGGTACTATTAAAAATTCTGCAGCATGGATAGCCCAAGATAAGTAGAGATGAAAATTCATACACCATAATAATAATCTTACAACTAGCTTCTCATTAAAAAAATTTAATGAAAGAGAAATAGCTGGTATATAATTAATAATCCCTTGTCACTCAGACTAGGCACACATAGATTTTACAAAACCTCAAGAGATTTATAACATTTGAGCCAAAGATTTAAAATACATAATGGCAGTTTATATATACTTTACTCTACATTAGCCACATTTTAAAATCATTTAATGTCACTATAAAGAGGTCTGAAGTAATATACAAATTTGGGCTTATTATCTCATTAATATTTATAATTGTATATATATAGTTTTATATCTCATATATTAAATTTCACATTATTCACAAAAAAGAGATGATTATTTTTGTTGAAAACTTATCAGTCCAAAAAACAAATGACTCAAGGAAGGGATACGTAAAGCTAAACATAACACCTGTATTTAAAGTTCCATACAACCCTCAATTTAATGGGATTGAGTTATATTCGGGGGCATTAGAAAGGGTACTGCAAGAGACTTCTATTCTACCACTAGATACATGAATCAAAGATAGATACAGTAAAATACATAAATAGTGCTTCTAAAAGAATCAGTGATGAGAACGCTAAAGTGGTTAGAGATAAGGGAGATTTTGTGTATACATATAAGTTTTAGATTTATAAGAATGAATAAATTCACATATTAAATTTGCTTATAATGATTAAGCATCTCTTTCTTTTCTTCCTCTGATGCCTTACTAGGCCCCATGTTTATTATCTTAGAGTCAGCTCCAGCATCTATTTTAATATCGTTTGGTTTTTAAATAATCGTTGAAGAGTCTTTTACATAGGTAAAAACTTTACTTGAGGCTTCTCTCTCTCTCTGCTTATATTGCTACTATCTTTTAATAAGTATATATCAGAGCCAGGCTTTTGCATAAAGTAATAAGCCTAAGTTAAGTCGAGATGAAGGGGTAACTCTGCAGTTCCTATAGTTAAGTGGAACTGTTTTTATTGCCTTATTTATCTTTTCTTGAGAAGAGATGCTAAAGAGTTCCTTTTGAGCTTCTTAAATAAAAAACTTCATTTAAATACTCATATTTCAGAGTTTCAAGTACGACAAGAAGAAGCATATCTCTGGCAACTTATATTAGAATTTTTACTTTGATTGAAGGTATAGAGCAAAATCAGGATCGCTCATCGCATTTTTATAGTAATTTTTCACTAGATTAAATTCGCTTCATTGCATCATTCATAGACTCCATCTTGCTTCCTTTTTCTATAAATGTTAATGAAATTTAAAATTATGAATATCCATTCTTAGCTTACTAAAATCTTACTATTAAATATGGCGATCCTACTGAAGGTCCCTTTAAACATTGATGAAGAGAAATATGGAAGAGCTTGCTCCAAGTTTCACAGTTAAAATTCCATTTTAATAAACTTTTCCAATAAATTAATTGCTCCTAATAATAGTTAATTTTATAGAGTAATCCTTCTAATTAAACTAAAGTTAATTAGGTAGTTAAGTTATAATTCAAAACCGTATTAGATGGTAATTAAAAATTAGAATATAAAACTTTCCTTCCTAATTTACAAGAACATTTTTAGGAGCACCACCAAATCTAAAAAAAAACATACTTAGGTATTTTAAATGAATATAATGTATGAATTACTATATTGATTTTATTTAAATTTAACTCAATAAAAAATAAGAATCCCTTACTCTTTTTCAATGCACTTAGAGAAAACTTTGTAACTCTGTTACATTTCATATATACAAGCAAACTTTTAACAGTTTGTATAATTATTAATAGTATTTATTAAATGAGCAGCAACCTGCTAAGAAAGCGGCACTACTTGGCATTAGTCATTAGAAACTTTCATTCATGAATCAAAATAAAGTTGAGACATGAGATGCTCTACCCAATATTAACTAGAAATTACTTACCTAACGTCTAAAACTTTAAATGCAATTTAATTGCAAAGTAGAAATGCAGAGCTAAGAAATTTAATGATAAGAACCAATAAAAATTGTATAAGAGGATGAAGAGAAGATAGAAATATGGCTGAATATTATTGCTAAGAGTAAGATTCTTCAAAAATAAATCTTTTATCAAGCGTCATATTCACTAACTTCAAAGGCATTTAAAATTTTCTCCTGTAGCAGCAACTGCTCTCCCACTTCTCAGTACTTATTAGGAGCAGTCTCAGTATTCCAAAAATCCAAAAAGAATTAGAACATTGTTCCATCTGCGTTTTAAGTGATACAGTTATCCACAAAACATAACTCAAGATTAACTATAAGCACCCCTCAAAATTCTTGTAGAATTTAAGCTAAATCTTTACAGAAGTATAGTTATTTGACTTTGGATGAGAGATTCCTTAAGAAGCTTGAGGTGTAGGTGGAGGCAAAATAAAATTTTAAATGCCTTTGAAGTTACCGATTTTAGAGATGCGTTCTAACAAGTCAAGCTCTACCTAAAGCATGATAAGATAAATGGAAAATAATTTCTGCTCTTACTGCAATTAACAATATAATCATTCAAGGGATCTGATAGCTAACTTAAAAGAACATCATGACAATAGATTTTTAAACTGGAGATGTCCTATTTCAAAAAGAAAGCCCAGAGATCCCTTTAAATCTCTGTATCTAAGAGTTAAGATAGAAAATTAGCTCATAAAAACAGAAAGAAACCTTCCTGTCTCTGATATAATTAAATTACTCTAAAGATAGAAGAGAAAAAGTATCAAATTTTAAATATAATTGTCATATTTTATAGAAAATTATCTAATTCTTGAGGGTAAATTCGAGAAGAAAGTCATCACAGATAAGAAGATGCAATATATGATTTATTTATTCTTCTAATTTATATGCTATATAAATGTGATGACGAGTTTCATATAAAATTTCTCTATGAGTACCAAGCTCTTACTAAGACAAGAAATAGTCAGAACCGGTTTATAATAAAGCTTTATGCAATTTTTCTAGCTTAAGATCATTTAGCTTTTAACCTTACACTATACTAAATTACACTAAGAGACAAAATTTATGAATATAAGATTTAAAAACAGCTACCTATAAATCTTACAAAGGTTTGCAAAGGTTTTAAGGAGATGCACACTACTTTAGGATATGTGCTAAGAGATTTGAAACCTGAAAACAAAATTCTCAAAGTTGTATAAATATATTTCAATATGTCTCAGAGAATAGAAGCGTCAGGACTTGACAACGCTCTAGTCATTCCCTACTAGATACTTTCAAGAAAGAAAAGATTGGAGAGTTGGCGATATTAACTCTTTTAGCAATAATTGTAGAATGCGATAAGTCAAGAAGTGAAAAATACAGCAGTAAAAAAGAGAAAGATTCAGAGCAAAGGAAAGAGTATTATCTAGGCTAGAATTAGACTTAGTAAATTATACTAAGCCAAACCACAGAGCAGAATTAAAAAAGAGCAAATTATTAGAAGGTATTAAGTTTAGAAAGTTTGTCATGATGTCAAGGTACAGTTTGAGTGAGTATTAATAAAAACAAACATCTCTAATACTCTTGGATTTACATTACATTTAAGCCTAATTCCCATACACAAACCCTAATTAAGCATGCGTTAATTGACCCCCTAAAATCAATCAAACACTCGATCAAACGACTGAATGAGATTTTGAATGCATATTACATTTATCTAGAATATTTTTAACATCAATTAAATTAAATGTAAAGGAACTTAATATATTAAGTAATGTAAATATTTCCCTCAATGATACTAAAATTGCAATTATGCCAACAACTACATACATTATTTTTCTGCCTCTAAAGCAGGAAATAGCGCATATTCTTACATAATTATTATTTACTGCAAGTGTTCGACATCTTTAACAAGTACGGTATAAAATTTATATGGAACTCATATTGATTGTTCAAATAATACATAGCTTTGCAAAAATACAAGATTAAAATGCATTGAAATTATTGTAAAGATAAATTATAATTTACTAATCTCTAACTTTACAAAGAAAATTTATTCCAATTTAGGCAACATTCACAAATCTAGTCGGCTATATTAAATGCCAGAATGCATTTAATTGTCAAAATACTTTTAAAAGTGTCAAATGGACAGTAGTTTAATGTAAAGGTTCTACTACTTTTAAAGTATAAGTCGATAACTCCTCTTATGTAAAATTGATTGCCAAATGAAAAAACTTGTGGTATAGTCATAAAAAATTAATCTAACGTAATTCTTGATTGCTCAAGCTTTTTAACTTCTTATTCTGTCTCGACCACAAATTCTTCTACCCTAAATTATAAATGTGATAGTGAAAAACTTTGCTCCCAGACTTTTGATTTATCCTATGACATTAAATCATCATGCATAGACTCATTTTTTGCGCACAAACTTTAACAGAAAGCACTAATTCACTTGGAGTTAAGGACATTTATGCGGATTGTCACAACAATGATAAATGTAAAATAGGAGGCCTTAAGAATGCTAAAGATTATTTTTATGTTAAAAATATTTACATAAATTGTGAGTCATCTGACGATTTATAAAATTTGAGAAAAATAAGTAAGTTGTTATAAATAATTAAGAATATAATTTAATTTACAATGAAGATTAATGATTTTGAAATCTAAAAGCATACAAAATAATATGCTTATTAATGCTTCGTAATACCAAGTATTAAAAAAAAACATGAGTTTTCACAATAGTAAAATAAATTTCCTCCCTAATTAAATTACCTGAATAGAAAGTATAGAACATAGTTTAAACAATAAAAGGTGGACAAAAGATATAGTAAAAGTTAATAGGGAACAAAATTTATTTTCAGAATAATAATTAACTTACATAATTTCTAAAAGATACTCTAAAAGAATAGATCCTGCTCTGATTGAAATAGAGAACAATACTATTCCATAGACAATTTCATCATAAAAAAAGTTATCAGCAACAACTTTGCCTAGAATTTATAAAAGCCATGAGATTAGATTTAAGGAGTCAAAGTCTGACTACAATATAGCAGATCATAAATGACAACTTATATATATCGATTTATTTAACAAGAGTTGAAGAGCAATTAACAAATATCATTTGTAATAACGAGAATATTGTTTATTTAGATGAAGCCATATTTAAAGCTCATACAATAACTTATAAAACTTGGGCTCATAAATAACTGATTAGACTCTCTTTAAGGAAGGAACTAAATTGAATACTTAGCTGCATTAGTAATCATTAGCTCTAAATATGGACTTGAAGGATATAGAGTAGTTTCAAAGTCAATTAAAAAAATTGATGATTTCTTATAAGAAATCCAAGAATTAAAGTATCACTACAATTAATAGGCATTAACAAGATTCCTTGACAATTTACGAGCACTCTAAAGTATTTAAGGAAAAGGCATAAGAAAATGGATGCCAACTCTTATTAATGCTCCTTATTATTCAAAGTTCAATTGTATAGAAAATATTTTTTCGAGAGTCAAACGAGTATATAAAAAATAGTTAATTAAACATTAATTTAAAATCTCAAAAAACTAAAATTTTTAGGAACAAGTGAAATTTATTTAATCAATAAAAATAGATGATTGTAAAAAGAGTGAGATAAAATGCTTGGGTTTACTTATTTAAAATTGATGAATTTTTATTAAGTTAGGATTAATCTTTTTTAATTAAACTGTTAACATAAATATTTAAGTTACTAATTCATATACATTCTTTTGGCTGGAGGGCTCCTCATTATCATATATCATCTCTTGAGGACATATTCATTTAAGTTTATCTTATTTCATTAATGTTATTAATTTCATCATTATTAGATATCTCATAGCGCTTTCGTTTCGTTTGCTACTTTCTACCCAATGTCTTCATTTTTAGCATTGAAAGGGCTTTATATTTACGTTCTATACAAACACAAATATTTATGTTAACTTACTTGAAAAATGAGGGACAGATTGTATTTCCCTTAGAAATTCCTCGCTAATCTATATTGACTCCCCCTTTTATTCTTAATCTAATACATTAGCAGCTTACTGCTACATAACCATTTATGTCAACCATTCATTTTTGATCGTTCCTAGTATTCCAAAAAAGTATTTGTGAGGGAGATCCTTTACTTCGTCGTAAATACCCAAATATTTGTTTAGCGCTTAATCTTGCTTGACACATTTAAATATGTCCGCAGCACTAAGCTCGGGAAAATTTGGAACGTTGACATAAATAACGCCAGCTGATTTAAGTAACTCTTTGCTAGATACTAGTGCATCTTTTTTTTTAATTTCATGCTGGTTCTCTTAAATGAGGGTAGATGCTAGCCCACTATTAGGTTCAGCGCATAATATCTCACACGAATATATTAGATGGTCTATCTTGCTTGGTATTAAAACTTCCCGTCCAAAACCCTTGAATTTATGTTCACGATGTTTTGGGATGGCTCCATTTGAGTTTTTATTTATGTTCTTTATATTTAATAAGGTTATTTGTATGGCTATTAAATAATGTAAGAAAATATACTTAAACTAAATTTAATTGGATAAGTTAATAGCAATTACATAAATAAATAAATTTTATTGGATAGAAATTATTAAGTGTAGTACATAATTAAAGTTTTAAGAGAATTAGAAAAAAATTTATATTAAGTTACCTTATAGTCTACAGTGATGATTACTATTGTTTCAAATGAATTTACTTACTTCAATAATTATATTTATGTACAGGAAATTAGAAATATAAGAATTCATAAAATTATTTATGCTCACATAAATTCTGGAACCTTTCATTCCTTTTTCAGGAAACTTTCATAAAATCAGTTTCAAACTTCCGACCCTATTTCAGGATTCTTTCAAAAACATAATTATTTATGTTCATATAAGTTAAATATATTAATAAATAAATTAAGACCCTTAACTCTTTCATTTCTTTAATAGACTCTATTTAATCAGGTTAATAATAGATAAATATGATAAATAACTCATCCATCTTATCATCTTTCTCCAGTGATGAAAGCAGTTAGAGTAATAAAGATGAAAAACCAAAAACTAATAAAATGAAAGCATCTCTACTTAGCTAAGACCAAATTACAAGGCAAATAAAAAAGGGGACTAAGAATACATCTAATATTCATGATTTATAATAAGAAAACTTTAATTTATTTATTATAAATCTAATACTTTTAACACTAATCAAAAATGGAAACCTGATCATAAACAGTTTCATATTCATCATCCTTCTCATCTTCATCGTCATCCTCATCGTAGTCACTGCCCTGTCCCCTCATTGTGTAGCCTTGCGAAGCTTCAGTCTGCCGACACCCTAGGTCCTACCAAGTAGGACCTCTAAAAAGAAACTTTTTAAATATCTTTTTTGAAACTTACATTTTATGTGAGTGGTGCTGTTCCACCTGCGTCTGATTAGTACGAATACTTATTAATATATAACGTTTTAATATTAATTAATTAAAAATCAAAATCATTAAAAATAGTAGCAAAGGAGATCATCTTGATCCCAGATAAAACCAAGAAACTCAGAGTACTTGTTGAATGTTAATTATGTTTTCACTTGTTTATACCTCCTTGAGCTAAAAGGCATATGCTAGTTCATCAAAGAGAAAATGGTAAATTTAATAGCTATAGATTGGATGAAAATATACTTGCTTTATTTGTTTCAAGGTTTTAACGAAGTCTCATTTTTGATCAAAATAAAAGCTTTTTCATCACTTAAGTAAGCATGATGGACAAGATATATTATCAACTGGTTATTCAAAATTAGTAAGCTTCAACAATTTTTGTAATTTTAGGTACTTAATTGAATAATGAAGGCAGAATAAGGCTTAAGAAATAAGAATATTTTGAGCAGCGATGACGAAAAATCTAAAGGTCCCCCATTAACAGCTTAAAATTTATTCTAAAATTAAACTTAAAATTTATCAAAATCATCTAATTTGAGTGTATAAATCGTAGAAACCAATCAAAACCCCAAAACCCCTTAGTGAGGTTTATAAGTGCTTTGATTTGTAGGGTATAGTTGGGGTCTTATTGGGGTTAGTAGAGAAATTAGGCCAATTTACAAAATGAGAAATAGAAATTAGCGAAATTTAGGGTCGATTTATGATGAGTAATATTTAGATTTACTGCTTAAGCTTAGGTATGGTACGTGTATTAATATAGACTAAGCCAAACCTGTACTAAATTATGCAGCAATAGCAAAGTTATTACGCAAGAGTGCCTCAACTGTTAGGTATCACTGCTTGCTAGCTGTTTAGCATTTTAATTCTGGTTGTTGAACGCATCCTGCAAGAAAATAAAAGTTCTCTCAGGCTCATATTGACTTCCTCTGCGACTCTAAGACTTTGAAGTATTGGGCACACTTTCCATTAGACTAGCGAGCTGTGATGTTTCATCGCAGGTTTCCTGACATGCGTATCTCTCCTTAGACTATAGCCAATATTTATAGAAGAAATGGTATTACTTTCAAGACTGTCAACAGAGTGAAGAGAGTGATTGATTTTACAGTGCCATTTTATAGTAATAATTTAAACTATATATATGATTAAATGCAGAGAGCTATTACTAATAACATCAAGTTCATACACGCTGATGAAGCAGTGTTTACATTCAACACCCTTATTAATAAGTCTGGTATAAGAAGTATGATAATATAGAAGTCTATGATTAAAAAGTGAAGGTAGTCACCCATGCAATTTTAGCTGGTATAAGTGAAGATTCAGGCCTAGAGAGTTATGTTATTCACCCTCGCTCTATTAAGCGAGAGTAGTATATAGAGTTCCTACATAAGCTCAGAGAGAAGTATAGAAACCAAGATATCATCCTGTTTGTTTATAACCTCTCAGTTCATAAGACTAAGGAGTCTAAGAAAGCTTATGAAGAGCTAAAC
>ARYC01008827.1:0-16671 GCA_000711775.1 Oxytricha trifallax
CTTGAGATATAGATGATAAAATAATTTTCCTATAGGAGTATGTGCTAAAAAGGTAGACGGACATAGTGAGAGTTTTTAAATATACCAAAATTGAAAAGAGAGTATCATTATGTAGGTTGAGAAAAATTTGTAAGAAAATGATATTTTTTATGTGAAAGAAATATTATGATATCAAGAAGTCATGAAGGAAAATGATTTAAACATTGAGAATCAAAATTTTCATATGAATGGGGATGTTTTTGGTGGTAAGGGGCTCTAGTTATGTGGGAGGGGGTCTCGTTTTAGGCCTGGAGGGAGGGTGGGAGGGGGTTCGTTGGAACAATTAATAATAACTATTATAGTTTTTCTCACTCATTGTAAGTAAACTATAATATTATAGAAAGTTTTAATTTTTATATTAATGAATCTTCTACTTTGATCTAGTCATCCCTAGTCAAGGAATTAATAGAAGCTATGATGTCCTCTTACCTTAAATATTTAAGTTAAAATCAAGGAATTAGAAACAGCTTAAAAGAATCATTTTACAATACATCGATGTCTTGGAGATAAAGGCTTTAACCCTGATCATCAATATTTAATAATTCGCATGATTAAAAAAAGAATATAATGTAAATGTCTTGAGTTTTAATAGAATAAAGTATGCCGAAATGTTCTAGAATCTACTTCTTATCTCAAGAAAATGTGATACAGCCTTAAAGAAATAATTGTGCAAGAATTGGAAGAAAATAGTTATTAATAATTTTAATATAAACTTCCCTAATAAGTTGCTTAAATAGTTTTTTGAAAGAGTCAAGATGAAGAGATAAAAGTAGATAAGAAAGACTAAAAAGAAAGAGGAGGAGGAGGGGAAGGAAGAGGTGGAGAAGGAGAAATTTTTGATTTATCAGAGGATATTTTATTATATATTATAAGCAACAGATATAACTTGCAATCATTTCTAGTTTTAAATGAATTTATGGTGAACTTAAAGTAATGAATACTGCAAAATTATCTAATTAAAGTTTAATTATATTGATAAATAAGCTTAGAAACTAAAAGAAGATAATAAATTTACTCTTATAACTGCTAAAAGATGGTATAATAATATCAAAATGCAGAGCATTTGTAAAACATATCATTGTAGAGTTTGGACTTATTTTATTAATAAATAATATTTACTGAAATATAGAAGTTTAATTTCTTTTGTAAATATTATATATTATCTATATAAGATACTTAGCATTTGCAGAAATAGTTATCTTTCTAGTAACAGAGGATACAATTAAACAAATTTCAATGAGAACAAATTTTCAACAAAATTTTTTTAAAAATAATTGACTATAAAAATATCTCATCATTAATATTTAAAAACTTAATTGTTATACTATTATAAATGGATAAAATAAAAACAAAAGATTGCCATGAGAATTAAGTTATAGTATCAATTAATAGTTATAAATGAATCTCTTAATTTATCTATCTATGAGTAGCTGAGTTTAACCAAACAAAAATTTTGAGGTAATTTTGGCTTTTTTGCAATGTATTTCTATTTTCTCGAAATCTGTGGGATAAAGTGTCTTATATTCCTTATTTATCAGAAAAAAATAATATGTTTGCTTGATAAATTTAAGTTCCATATGATTATTTCAAGTCTCATATGCAAAGGTTAAATGATTGATCAGTAATAATAATATTAAAATGATAAAAAGTTTTGTATCCATTTTATAGTATTATACTTTTATTAATTTATAAAACACTGAAAATAAGTTTTTATTTTAAATATATAATAGGCGGTAGACCTTAAAAACTAAAGTCTAAAGTAAAGTTTAAGATAAATAGCTTTATTCATTTTTATTCCAAATTTATTTAATTTATATAAAATTTGTAAATTCACAAATTCAATTCGAAATAACATAGCCAACAACGAAGTAGTCTTTATGAATGTTCATAAACGAAGAGAAATATCCTATTCAATCTTTATTTGTCTTATATTTTCACGAAAGTTTTATAAAATGAAGAAATTACTCTGCTCTAAGAACGGAAATAGCATTATTTAAACTAGCTTGTAAATTATTATAAACACTTATATTAAAAATTTGAGTTAGTTTTGTTTCTTATTAATTAAGAATCTTAATCAAATGCTTCTAATAAATAAAAAATATATATATCAAATTTTCTTATATGTTCCCACAATAATCAAATTTAGCAGTGAAAAGTTAAGCTTTAACCCGTTTCAATTTGATTAAAATCTATAAAAAGACTGAAGAAAAATTATGCTTTTTCAAGGACAGATGATCCAATCAGTAAAGGTGGATAAAGTACCAATCTTGGAGGAACATCATTTGATAGTTTTGTCTATAAAAAGATGCAAGAAGATTAATACAAGAGAAAATTATTGCCTTTCATAATTAAGCAGGAAACACTTAATCTGAGAAAATTTTATTATACGCTGGAGAAACTTAATCACCCTAATTCAATCTCAACTTAGCTATAAGATAATAAACATCAGATGTTCTTTTGTAATTATACATTTTTTGAAAATACATCCACATAAATGTTAGTACTCAATACAAAAATTAAGTTCAAATTAAACATGCTTCTAATTGATCCCTTTTAAGCAATTTTATAGCTAGCTCCAGGAGCATTTCTTTTACTGATATTTATTTATCGAATTTATATTTTTCATGTCATTTTGGGAATCCAATAATTTAATGTAAGATTATGTTATTTTATTATACAATAAATAGTTTGTCTGTGTCTATTATATCTCAACTATAAACTAGTAAATATAGACACAAAAGAAAATTAAACACAATCTTCAACTACTTAGGCCCCCTAATAATTTAATAACCACTTCTAGAATTTGACACCATTTGTAACTTTTGTAAATAAATGCTTTATCTAATTGTTATTATTGACATAAGCGTAATTTTAAATTCTACTACCTCTCTAGACTTCAAACAAACACTGCCCTTTAAATCAAGATAATTCTCAAAATTATTAAAATGCATAATTGGTTGGTAGGATTACAGTATCCAATTAAAACTTGATAATTAAGCATATCGAAATGTCCTCAGACCTATTTCTTCTTACAATTTTAATTGTTTAATGTGTTTAATGTGTTTAATGAACATCTTATGGAGATTTAAAATGCTACAAATGAAAAGCAAGTTATAAGAATTCATCAGGAGTTTTGCAATTCCTATTTAATAAGAGTTTCAAAGATCTATGACATTATGAATTGCAAATGCAATAATTATACTTTAAAGGGCACTATCAGTTAAAGATACAATAATGCAATAATGATTAAATATTTTTAAAGTAGTTAACAAGATGCTCTAAAGATTAATAGTTCAAAAGATTACATCAAGGACACCTTAAAAGATTTAATTCATAGAATACAACAACTTTTATTGGTCTAATTTTTTACAAAATATAGAATTAAATGAATTTAAATATTCTTATAAAAACTGTTTTAGAAATATATAAAATATGCAATATCTTTTTGAATCGGTTAACTAAAAAATACTAAATTTATAACTTCATTAACCTCCAAGAATCTAATTTTTGTGTAAAAAATTAGTCCTTTCTAATAAATAAAAGCAAACCAAACTCTTTTAAAATTTAAAAAGACAAAATAAATAAGAAAATTTATACACCATTACTATTTAGTCAGGAAAAGAATGAGAGTTACTATTTTTAATAAAGTGAAATAAAGACTTATAAAAATAATTGACAACTATTTTTTGTCAATTGAAAAATTATACAGTGCCAACAAGCGAACAAATTTGATTTGTGGTAAGTCAAGTGCTTCAGCTCTAATTTTACAAATAGAAATATCCTTTTAAAAAAAAACAAGCTTAAAAAGTACAAGCACATTATACTAAGATTTATTAATTGAAAATGTTGTTAGCAACCAAAGTATAACAAATAGCAACGCATATCATAGCGAATTAGTTTATGAGCAGGCCCTTAAGTGAAACTAATAATATTAAATAAGTTTATTTGTTTTTTAAACAGCGAAGCAAATCAGTCGGATTAATCAATTAGTAAGAGGATATGCTTTGAAATTAAAGCTTTAAGCACCATTTTTAAATAACATAAAGCTAATATAATGAAATGCTACATTTTATATTATTGTTAAATCTCTACAATATCTTAAATATCCAAAAAGATTAACATCAAGTTGCCTAATTATAAATTTAATTATATTAGGAAGATAAAATTTATATATATGAAAATAAGAAATGTAATTATATAGCACTGAATAATAAGTTCATAATTCTTTTAAAATTGTTTTATTTGGATAAATATTAATAAAAATAATAATGCGATCACATTGAGGTCTCTAGAAACTCCCGATCAGAAAATAATTGTAACTTATAAGGGACTAGCCCTTTTAGTTGATTTTTGGAGATTCTCTCAGTGTATACTAAGCCTTCATCATCTTCTTCTATTTATTCCTCTTCCTTTTCCTTTGTTTCTGTTGTTTCTCTTCTTTTGAGGTCTGCCTTATCTTCCTTTTCTTCATTAGTTAATGATTTGAATTAATCACCTAAGTCCTTGAATTTGAATTAGGTATTAAAATTTTTAACCTGGATTGAGAATTTTATCAGTTTGGATGCAATAACTTCATTACATCTGATAGTCACAAGTTAAACAAGATCACTTTTTAGGTATTATGCATGTTTTTGGAGGCACTTAACGAAGATTTCCACTTTGTTTAAGTGATCTTGATAGTCCGAGCTAATGGAGATGAAACTGAGTTCGTTAGCCATAACGTTCTTTAGTATGTCAATATTTAATAGCTTTATGAAGCCAACTAGGTCTTAGGATGTTTCCATCGCTAAGTAGGTTTGTCTTGAATGTATTAAGCTAAGCCTGGGTCATTCATTTTAACTTTGTCGATTAGTTTATTTTTGCTAAGATTGTGGTAGATTACTGTGATGGCATTTGAGTATCTTTTCATCGCTTCATAAATCATAGTGTTGATTGAGTTCATCCAGATTGAGATACAGGTTTCCCTTGTATCAAATCAATCTTGGAGTTACGCCTTAGAAATGGTGTGCATCTCTAAAATAACTGGATATATTTAGTAATAATTAATTTATTAATTATTAATACTTTAATTAGGATCCATATTTAGTACCAAAATTTAATTTGTGATTTATTATTAATTCCCTATTTAGTACTAAAATAATCCGTGACGTATCTGACGCCATTTAGAATTTTTACTAGATGAGTATATGAAGGTGTAAATTATTTCTTTCTGTTCTTCAGTGTCACTTTCTACGTAGTATGTAAGTTCACTTGAATCTATAGAGCATGAGCTTGAGTATTCGTCATATCTTTATTTTTCCTCCACTCAACTCCAGTCTTACTCATTGTATTAGTATATTACTCTTTTTTATGAGATTGGAGTGAGGGGTGATTTCATCTATTGTATAGTAGTCATTCTCATGGTTACCATCTTTACTTACGTTTGTCTTTATGAGTTTCTCCTCGTTTTGAGGTGAGGCCGGTTTTTGAGCTGTTGAGAGCTCTAGAGATGGTAAGATGGCATCTTGTTGGTGTCTATTGGGGTTTTATGAATTTATTATTTAGTGAAGCAAGTCTAAGCATTTGAAAGAGTTGTTGGGTCCAGAGTTAAACTGCTTCACAGTTGTTCTTTTCCTCGAATTGGATCTTTGTCAGATGTAACTGGAACTGGTTAACAATTGAAAACCCTTTTCTTCTTATTTTCTTGGCAATGAAAGTAATCTTAATTTATAATTTGGAGAATTTAATGAATTAGTAATTTAATTTGATTTGATCAGAATACTCTATAAACTAATAAAAAATAGAAATGTCTAATAAAACGTTTCATTTTCCTCATCACCATAGTCATCTTCATCATCAATATCGTTGAAGTCTTCTAAGTCTCCTTTCAGTGTCGTCTTTCGATTCACCAGTCCAACTGCGCCTGTGGTCTTACCAAGAGGGACCACTAAAAAATAAATTCTAAAGATACTCTTTTTGTAACATACATTTTTAATGAGTGCTCTTGATCCACCTGAGTAATCCTTACGAATACTTATTAATATATACTAAGTTTTTGATTAAATTTATTCATTTCCTATTATAAATCATAAATGATTTCGAGTATATGAAATTCCAAGTGACTTTTGTTCTGTTAGATTATGTCTATTGTGTATCGTGCAAGGTGTTGGAACTCGTCTTTCTCTATGTCACCCTGTATAATATCCCAAGTGTTTTGCTCAGTATACCCATTCAATTTTCATATTTAATATTATTTTATATAATTTGATAAATATTAACTGAATTCTTTTGAACACACAACACTACTATGATGAGTTTTAATTATAACATTATTGAACGCTTTCAATAATAAACGATAAAGCCATAACTTATTATTCACTAAGACTCAGGCCAGATAAACATTTTGCCTCCAGCAGCTTATTGGAATCTTCTCTTTCCGTCATGTCTACATGCTAAGTAATCTCAAAATCCATATGCAACTGACCTTAACTCTAAAGGGATACCAGATGCCAAAAAGTGAATCTCAAGAACCAATAATGGACTTAAGATTGGCTACTAGCCAATAAAGAACAATGTTCCATGCCAAATTGAAATTAGCCTAAATCCAGTTGGAATTCTAGTGATACCTGGCAAATCAAGAAGTGTCAAAACTGGGCTGGATCTTCAACTAGAGTAAGCCAAAAGCTTTAAATGACCTGACTTTTAGGGGTTATGCTAAGTTCCTCAACGAAGTTGCATTGCTCTACCATGATTTATATGTACTATTATTGCTATTTAACGCTGTACGGACATTAATACTGGGACTTAAGCCAGCCAGAGATAAATCAGATAGTTTCATCCTTTGATTTTTGGGCATCCACTCAATCTTACTCCAAAGGCTGATTTATATGTAAATAATTTGGTTTCAGATTTAGATCATTTAAATATATATATATATTATGCTAACTATTTTAATATTAAATTATATAAATAGCTACTTTAAATTAGTTATAATGAATAAATATATAATTAAATAACTTTTTGAATGTTAATCGGCAGAGTTGTTGAAAAGTTTCTTGAAAAATTGATTATAAAAAAGTTTGAATAAATCTATTAAAGATTAAAATATTTATTAATAGGAAACTTAAATTTATCACTCTGTTTGTTTCTTCAAAGGTTAAATTAATTTGATTAATACAGTTAAAACATAGTTGATACTAAAACCTGCGTTCGTATGATTAGCTTATGATTTTAATTTTAGAAATTCAATATTTCATGCTTGTCGTTTATTGATGTATATGCTCTTCTTATTAACTTGTCTCTATATATCTTGACGAGCTTATTACCAATTCAAGCAAAGATTGAGTAATAAGTTACCTCCTAATGATGAGTGATGAACTGTTTGGCTTTTCATCATATAGAAAGCTCATGTTTTACTTAATTATAATGCTCTCCCTTAACTCATAAAAATTATCAAATTAGATATGCAAAAATTAGAAAGTAAATAGTTAATGCATTCATAAATTCAAACTTAGATTGATGAATAGATTTCCAGGATTGTAATAATAACTTTACTCATGTTTATAATCACCTTCTTCATCCTCAAATTATTTACTCTATTAATTGTCAATGTCATATTTATACATTTATAAAATTTGATTTTCGTTATCATAATTAATTTTATCCCTCTTCAATTTGTAGCTATATCATTATTTGTAATAAGTATTTGTCGCTCTTAACAGAAGAAGACATGGGATCTATTATTTTTTATACAAACTTTCAGTCATATTTGTTTTATTAAATTATTTGATCTGTTTATAATCTATCTTTAATTTCCTTTCATTTAATATGTATCATCTTTATATATCGTATTAAAAAAACAGAAACACTTAAGATATATCATTTATGTTCTTTTTAATATATTAGCAGTAAATATTCTTGAATAAGGCAATGATTGTTTCACTTTTGATATTTAATTGACATCACAAGTCAAGTGTATGATTATTGCTTGTTGTGGTTCATACTATTCTTATTTTACTTCAACATCATTTTATTTATTTTAACCTTATTTAATCTTTCAACTGATTGTTTATTGCTATTTTTATAATATTTAAAGTTATTATTACTAAATATATAATAAATAATTCCATTTGATATGTCATAATGGTTTATGCTTGTACTTTGTGCCTTTTTTTAAGTTAGTCCTGGATATTATTCTTCTCGTTTATATTGTTTATTTAATCAATGTCATTTAAGTCATCATCTAATTTGTTTCAAAAATTTATAAATCTTTTATATTAAATTACACCAATATCCAGTTAATAGGCATTATTATAATTCTCTTTATATATTGCTTTTTTAATTAGTGGTAAAAACTCAATCATTATTTTTTTATGATAGTAATTGCTTTGAACTATTGAGACATTCTTATTTTAAACTTGGTATTAAGCGAATTATTCGATTTTATCTGTGCGCTCATTGAAGATTTTACATATCTGTGAGAATTGAAATACCCATTGGTTAAATACAAATTCTCTCTACAGTCAGTATTTATATTAGTAACCATTCATTAAATATAGTCATTTTATTATCATAAGCTGAAAATTATTTTTCAAGTTCATTTGCATTACTTAAATCTTGCCATTTCTTATTCAATGATGATTATAAATTCACCACTAATAATCTTGGGGATCCTGTTATTATGTTATTGTAGGAATACATTAGAATTTTGAAAGTGAATTAAATTAAAATTAATTAAGTTAATGGTTACAATGATACTTGAATTTATATTCTATCTGAAGAGAGAAATTCACCTTATGCTGTATTTCAGCTTAATATCTTTATTTTGATTTAAAAGATGATTCACGAATATTGCTAAATATAAAATTCATCTAAATATTCGGGATCTACTAGGGAATCTCTTATTTAAAATTTTACTCACTTTATATTTTATTAATCCCACTTATTAATATTTAATTAATTTAAATATATTTAAGTTCCACTAGTCGAATGTATTCCTATAATAGTATAAGCTCTATTATAAATTAAACTTTAAATATGATAGCTTTTTATTTCTTTGCCATATTATGTCTTCAGCTATATGGTAATATTTCATCAAAATTCTTAAAATTTCCGTTTTAATTGCATTCTGTTTGATAAAAGCATGAGTTCCTTTAATAAATTCAAAATGCTTAGTTTATATATTTATACATCTACTTCATCTCATTATTATTAATATTAATAATCCATTTTAATTATTTTTAATAATTTTCTTATGTCTTTGCCATTTTAATGTAAAGCTTTATATGCTCTAGATCAGCGAAATATTCGCTATTTATTGTTAGAAATTAATTTGAATATTTTATCACTTAACCAATTTTTTGAGTTGCTAAAATAAGTGAGTAAGTGGTTTTACTTATATTTATTAAAATAATATATTTCCGTTTAAATACCTTTGAATCTAATTCTTTAAAAAAAAAGATCCATTGGAAGTATTTGGAGGTGAAGCTTAAAAGTGTTCAGGATGAAAGTAAATTAATTTAGAGATTTGCGGACCTTATATATAACCCCAAGTAAGTTATTTACAAGATTTGGGTTACGTATTAAATTAATTAAGTGTGAATTATAATTATTATCGATTTGGTTGCTTTAGTAATTTATTAGAGGGTCCTGTAGTAGTAGTAGTAGTAGTAGTAGTAGTAGTAGTAGTAGTAGTAGTAGTAAAGGCTATTCTACTAAAGCAACCAAAATGACGAGATTCAGAATTTAATTATTATAAACTGCTACCCCTCTATAATAATACTTTAGAATCCTTAAGAAAGACACGAATCCAACAGATGAACCCCCTACTACTCGATATTGACAACTCACTATGCGAGCAAGACGACCCTGAACTGCCGGAGGACCCAACTGAGGATCTTTTGCTTGACAATCTTGAGTTCGACGATCCCCTGCTCACCAAGACATCTTTCAAACAGCGCCTAAACATTCTCCTGAGCAACATTCAGATGGCGAACAGAAGTCATGGGGACCTCTGACACGTGGTGAGTAGTATTCTTGGCACGCGCTCCACGCTCTCCTATTCGACACTAGTGGACGAGGCCTTGCATGCAACTGTCAAAATGGGGAGGGAAGATGGCGGCCGCAATATTGGATGTTCTCATGATGATTCGACGCACCACCAAACCATGGGCGACTTGTTGGATCCCACCACGGATGTCTCAGCACCTCTATTAAGGTAAGATTCGAGCCTTAGTTGCTAACACCATATGTAGGGAAGGAGCACAACGTAACCTATTACTCAAGATAAGCGACCAGGGGGCGAGTCCCAGCAATTATCTCAAGAACGCCTGCTGTCCAGATACCGTTGGCTCAGCCACCAAGCCAGTTGGCATCCTGAATACTCATGAGTAGCCAAAGGCACTAAACTCCCATGCAAAAGCACGAAGCTCTAGTGCATTGCGCCTAGCGAAAACTATACTACTCTAGTGCTAAAGTGTATCAGAATAAACTCTTCTAAATCAGGATTCTTGGCACCCTAGTCTATGACAGTCAAACTGGCCTGTTTGGGGCAGCACTCTACAAGGTCTTAAAGCAATACGGATACAACATTCTTTTCACTGCATGGAGCCGACTTATGAGGATTCTGAGGGTCGAGTGATTTTGAATATTCCAACTACCTGGCGTCATCAGCAAAAGTATTCCTCTGATAATCTTTGTCTGGTAAACAGCTGCCTGTTCAATTATATGTAACTCGCTAGCTCAGGCTGTGCTCTCTCGATCGAGGTACGATAAGACTATGGTGGCTTGCTAAAAACATTCGAATTCGCCTGCAACAAGCTCACTGTAAAATTCAACAATTTAAAAAATCCCAATGTGAAGTTCTCCAAAGCTTGATATTCTGATTGCCTCCCACTAACTAAGATCCAATTAAGAATAATGAGACTGTAGACAACATCATGAACCGAGCTGCTGATAGAGACAAGAGTTCCCTGTCAATAAGCAAGGAAAGGCAGAGAAGAGATAGCGTCATGAAGAGATTCAAGAAGGACCTGGCCATGCTGATGCAGAGCGCCCCCCACCTCCCCCCTCAGTTCCTGCAGAGATTCAAGCCCGCCCTCACCAAGGACACCGTGGATTCGTTGATGAAGGAAGCATCGAAATTCAGACCAAAGGATGGAGAATGCGCAGAGATCAAGGACCTGGACCGGGAAAGGCAAGAGCAGCTCAAGACCTTGAGAGAGAGAGATTGGCAAATTTGTGAAGTGAGTTATATGATATTAAGTTAAGAGTAATTGTATTTTGATTAATTTCTATCGTCTACAAAAAATTGTAAATAACAGCATTGGGGTTTTATCAATAGTGATAATTATAGAGATGTTCCAAATCATTATGAGATAAACTGTCATTAAAAAAATAATCATGAAGTATTTATAAATTATAATAGGAAAATAATTGATTTAATCAAAAATTATAAAGGTTAATATTGTAGGGATACATTTGAATTTGGAAAATTAATTATAACTATATGAATAAATGATTCCATATCGTGTCAGTTAACCTTCTTGAAACCTAGGCAATATGGTGCTTTTTTATAGAGAATTCAAATTCAGCTGGACTTTACTATTGGCGGTACCCTTCTATCGCATCGTAGAAGCAAGATAACTCGACTTTAATTTTTCCTGATTTATTTGGTTTAATTTAATGTCGAAATTAAAGTCGAGTTATCTTGCTTCTACGATGCGATAGAAGGGTACCGCCAATAGTAAAGTCCAGCTGAATTTGAATTCTCTATAAAAAAGCACCATATTGCCTAGGTTTCAAGAAGGTTAACTGACACGATATGGAATCATTTATTCATATAGTTATAATTAATTTTCCAAATTCAAATGTATTCCTATAATAATGGATCATATGGAAAGTTACATAAAAATAGAATATAATTAATAAATTTTTTTCAGCGGTAATAGTTTGAAAGAAGGTATCATTAGAAAGTTTATTTACAAGATAAATAAGAGAATGAAATAAGACTCTCTTAATACAATAATAAGAAAAAAATATAGTGATGAGAAAGATGAAACTTATTTTAAGAAATTTACAATTTATATTTATAAAATATGCATAAAAATAAAAAATATTTTAATTCGGATTCCATTAAAATTTCCAAATAAAAATAAAGAATAATACGAAAGACTTGTATTCTTAAAGAAATATACATATTAAAATAAAAAAAGAATAAAATTACAATTAAAACAATTATTGATAAAGCATGAATAAATTTTTATTTTCAATGCTAATTGCTAAAATACCTTATTTAACATGCTTAATGAAGTATTTAGAAAAATTACTTACAATTTCCAAATATTAGAAATCTAAATATTTAAATATATTTCATCTATTGAATATAGTTTGACAATCACTTTTATTATTATTAAAAATTGTTATATATGTAAATATTATCTTGAAAAGTTTATGAGTGTATATAATCCTTGGATTATTAATGATTTAAAATATTTTACTATTCTAAGGTTGTAGCCCTGAAAGTTGACGGTGTTTAGACCATAAAGTCAAGCAAATACAGCTAACAGATTACTCTATCCGCATTGCTAATCTGGTTTTTTGAAACCAGAGTTGATCTTCAAGTCAATCGTTCCAATTACCATGGCAGGTATCTTGGCTAATTATAGCACCAATATTCTTGATCTCAGCTATACTTAAACCACAATTATCTTCGAGCTCCTCCTTTAAACTTTAATCTCTCTTTTTCAGATGTTTGATTTTGAACATTTAATTCCCATTAAATCTACGAGCTAAGTAGAAAAAATTATTTTAGACTTAGCTCGTATATTTATTATCGATGGCCAATGTGAATAATTATGAGTCATTATTAAAAATAAAAATGTAAAAAATATGTACACTCAATTCTATTTCATTATGCAACTATATCGATGAGTGACTCATATATTAGTTAAAATATGGTTCTTAGAATTTAAAGGTCTTAAACAGTATACATCAAATGTCAAATTTCACAAAATTATCAAGATATAAAATCAAAAAGATAATTGATAATTATGAGTCTTAAGGTTCCTAAATTATGAAAGTAAATAAGAAAGGAAGAAAAAGCTTTCGCAATATTAAATTGATTACCTAATGGACTAAAATACTATTAATAAATGGAGCAAATACTCCATTTTAGAAAGAGCTAAGCTATTTCATCGCAAGTATCCTGAAACAAAAATCTCTAAGTCTTATCTTTATAAACTATATAGAAAGCACGGAATAAATTATAAATCAATATATCTCTGCCCAAAAATATATAAGCATGAATAATTTGATTTAGTTATATAAATTTAGGAGCTTATGTAAAGAGTAACTTACTTGCTCGAGTAATCGATTAATATTATTTTTGTTGATGAAGTATTATTTACTTAAAAAACAATTAAATCGAAGTCCTGGAGAAAAAAGAACTAAAGATATGAGACATAAGACAAGAGATATCTGATTAAAAACTATTCAGTTATCGCAGGTATCTCTGCTGAGGAAGGATTAGAAAATTACTAAGTTGTCCCTTAATCTGTGAAAAAGCCAGATTTTTTACTTTTCTTAAAAGATCTATAACTCGTTTAAGAAGATTGCTAATACGCTATATATTTGGATAATTTAAGGCTTCATCATTCAAAGGAAGTTAAATAATTTTCTGAAGATAATGGTATAACATTGATCTATAATATACCATATTCTCCAGCCTTAAATCCAATCGAGAATTTTTGGGCACTATGGAAGTTAGAATATATGAAGCAAATATGTGAAGATCTTATATAAAATAATAGGATTAATTAGCATAACATAATAACTCAGACATTGACAAGGGTAAAAAATATTCATGCCATATACATTGCTAAAAATGGTATAAAGCTATTAATATCTGGTAGTGAGTGCATCTTAGTTGTCAAATATTGAACTTATAATTGGATGAATTAGACATGCTAAATTGAGAGTTGTGGTTTATATTTTCACTCTACTTAACCTCTTCTTCTTGCTCTCGCATTTCCACTTGAACTGCTGATTTGTTATTAATATTATTTTTCTTAATGAATCTCTATCTGAATTCTCTTTGCATCTCCTTCTAACCTACTTTATTTTTATTAGTAAGGATGACTCTGTCTTGTATTAGATAGAGAGATCTCCCTTTCTTCTCTTAAATTATTGGTTTATGATAATATTATTTTACTTGAAATATAAGGCTAGGATCTTAGAAGTTCTGCCCATTCAGGATTTACCATGATCGTCTTTTTATGTATGTTCTCAGCTACCGTACCATGTCTTTAACTTAAACAGTGATTTATAAGTTCTTTTAATTTATCTTCTCTCAAAGTTGCCATTACGCCGAGAAAAGTAATCTCGTTCAATTTTAGATTTATTCTTTTTTTATCAGTGTCAGGCAAATACATGAGAAATTCTTTATCGTCTTCCATCATAGGCATAAGATTGATCAATGAAAGTTCTTAATATTTAGGGACATTTATTTATTTGACTTGTTCACTTTTTAGAGCTCTCTTCTGGCCATTGACTACCTTGCTTAAATAGTCAACTGTAGTGTTACTTATGCTTGGTAAAAACAGACCAACTAAACATATTAAAAGAGTGGTAAATTACTTCAGATTGTGAAGTAGTTGTAGACATTAGCTTTGGATCTAAATCTATTTGAAAGCCCATCTGAAGCAATATAAACTTCTTTTGACCGAACCTCCGCTTTTAGTGCAATTATTTCATTTTTAATTATTTATAAAATAGAAGCTCATTTTATATAAAATTAAGTTTAATTTTTATACTTTGTAAACCTTCTAAGAATAGTATACTTATATTAAAAATGATACTTAAAACGCTATATTATGCTAATAACTTAAATTATACAAACAATTACATTTATTGATATCATTTTATAAAGAACGATAGTTAAATTTTTTTATTTTTATATTGCTTTTAACTGATTAATTAATGAAAATATTGAATAATTTAAAAATAGTTCATTATTTTAACCCTGGATAACTAACGAATATTTGAATTTAAAATTGTAAAAAATAATTTGAAGTATATTTTTTTAGACTTTATTATTAGAATTTATTAAAAATAAATATAATAGTATTAATTAAAAACTAATAATATAGCTGAACTAAACTTAAGAGAATAAAAGCAATAAAGGAAATAATAATTTTCAAATTCAAATCAGGAGAAGAAAAGAGGAAGACCAAAGAAATCTTTGAATTCTAATTCAACCTCAATTTAATTTATCAATTAAGATAATGAAAATATCATGTGTGATTAGAATGACTAGACTAAAACTAGTTAATAGAAAGATGAATATTGCTGGAATTCGTAACTTTCAAACACTGAATTCTAGGATTTATCATAAATTTCAAAAAATAAAAAGTAAACAAAATTTTATAATTGTCTTATTGAAGGATGTATATCAGAGCCCTTTACTACTTCTAAAAAATTGTCTGATCATAATTACAATGTTCATTAAAGATAAAAGTAATTCACTAGGGTAAAAAAAGCAAACAATAATTATCCAAGCCCACTTTGTAATAATACTTCAACATCTTTATATTAACTGCATAAACATTTCGCTGAAAAATCTCACAGTTTTAAAGAATGGGAGTAAAAAGGCTTAGATAGGACAAAATATATTACTTATAAAATAAGAGAAAAGATTACAAGATTCTCAACGAGATAAATTGAAAAAAATAATAAATAAAATTGATTGGCAAAATATTAAAGAGTCTCAATTAATGAAATCTCGTCAAGAAGCACCAGATTAAATTCAATCACAAGTCCCTTTTAATCCTTTGGATTATAAACTTATAAGTAACTGGATTCAGGTTGGTGATTTAGATAAATCAATCAAATGCTAATAAAGAAATCAAATTTTTTAGAAGTATCAAGGGCTTAAGTTACAAGTAATATTCTCGTTTCAATTTCTAACAAATAATCACAATAATCAGTTCCAATTTGATATATAAATTTCTGTGTTGTATAGAGCAGTTGGAAATTTTAAAACAAAAATAGCTAAAATTTAGAGATTAGCATATTCAGACGCTCACTTAGCCATAGAATTAGATAGGTTACAATTAACTTTGAAAGACTTTTTAGCTGACAATATTGTATCACCAGAACAAAAAAAGTACATTGCAAAAAAGTTATTTAAAGCTAAAAATGAACTTCACGAAATTGGATTTATACACAATAATTTAAACACAAATAACATTCTAGTAACAAGAGACCTGAAGCAGTTATAATTAAAAGGATTTGAGTATGCAAATTTAATCAATGAAAAACACAAAGGAGGGGAAGACCCAATATGTATTTATAGTCACCCAAAATCTTCAATACTTTAGAGAAATAATTTATAGCGAGACTATTATTTTTATGGCATGATTTTATTAGAGTATGCCTAGAATCCTAAAATTTCAATGAGTGGTATAGGGACCTGACTTTTACTAATAAATTAAATTAAAGATAAATAATAACATGAGAACCTAAGAAGCAACAATAATAAAAGCTTGTATATTTGAATCAGATATGGAGACAGCATTAAGCAGATCGACAATGAGGAAGTATATTTAAGAGAATGATAGGATCAGAAGAAATGATGAGAGCAACAATTGACACTAC
>ARYC01008828.1:0-24614 GCA_000711775.1 Oxytricha trifallax
GTACGTAAAGAAGGCACGTAACCAACTAACCTCTGAAATCACAAAAATCATGATCAAAATTCAATACAAGAAAATACCAGTTCTTGCGTAGATAGATTTAGATACTTCTCTTTAAAGTTATCTTATTCTAGAGGACTCCTTTGATAAGAAAGTTATCAATGATCATCAATACGCATACAAAGTGTATCCCTTCAACTATCTCTTAAGTGATGATAAATATTAGATGGAGTTACAAATGAGTATCAAGTACTCACTCAAGCAAAATTTAAAGAGTGTAGTTACTTAATCAAGCTAGATGCTGTTCTCCTCAAGGATCATGTTGCTTTCAGACTCCCACTCTATGAAATGACTCTAAGAGATTTCATAACAGATCAAAGAATCATAAATAACTTGGATAAATAGCAACTCAGACCATACAAGGCATTAAAGAGCTTCACAAGTTAGGATTTATTCACAGAGATTTAAAGCCAGAAAATATTATGATAAACTTTTATCCAGTAAGAGTAGCAATAATCGATTTCAAAAGAGCCTAAAGAGTGGAAGTCTAAAGGCTTGGAACTGTAATGAGAACTCAAGGCTATTATCCAGAAAGAAGACTGGAAAGATGGTGACTTTTAGTGGGATGTGTGGGCTTTAGCAGCAATAATAATAGAGTGCGATATGCCTCGCAACGATTACTACTCTACAAGGTGCGAGAAAGATGCTAAGTAAAGAATAAAGTAGTTTATAGACAAAACAAAAGTATCTCAATCAATAAAACATATGGCAGAATCAATAATAATAAAACCAAACTCAAGATCAGACATATCAATAGAGCAGATAGAGTTGTGGTTAAGTAAGATAAACTTCAGACCTCTCCCACATGATCCAAAAGTGCATTTTGAGTGATTAAATTAAATACATTTACTATAAATTTGACATTAAAACCTATTAATAACCCCAACTTCTAACAAATTCCCTACAAATCAAAGCACTTATAAACCTCATTAAGGGGTTTTGGGGTTTTGACTGTATGTTACTTTGTTAGAGTTTAAAAATAATCTAGAAAATTAGATTTTATTTCTTACTATAATAATACTTGTTTAATAAGTTAATTTGTTAAATTTTGCTAGTCTTTATTAGAGTTTTGATTTAATTTATAATTTCAATTATAATTAGAAAACAATGACAAGACATTATAAAATAAATTATAAATTTAACTTGATAAAAAACAAAACAAACTTTAGATAAAAATAATTCACAAAATTAAAATTAACTTAGCAAGATCGACTTTAACAATTCAAATAAAATAACAAAGGCATTCATTTCATGTGAACGATAGACTTATATAATAAAACTTAAGACACAATTACAATTAATTAGAAGAATTGTACAACTTTAAACAATGTTTAATTGATGACTCCTGATTAGTGTGAGATAATTGATTATAAGTTGAAAAATCAAACTAGCTCTCACATAAAGCAGTTTATTACAAATGTGAAATTTAAATAACTTAGTTTAACAGGTCGAGTCCTAAAACTTGACTGATAATAAGTTTCTCAGTAAATTATTTTAAAAACACTAATACAGCCATAATTCTCAAGATAAATAAATAATAAAGAAGAAGCTGCCGGTCTTACATCATTCTTTCCAACTGTAGAATCTTTGCTTTAGAGAGGAAGCATTCATGAAGCGATTTGATGTGCTAACTGATGCCTAGTTTAAACGCTCCTCCACATGTTGATTGATTTGATATGCTTATCGACACTGTTGGATTACGGTATACACATTTGTCCCTTTTGGTGGCAATTGAGCAGGGTCTAGATTGATGCAAGGTGATCTCCATGGCCACATAAAGTCAATCTGCTTTCTCTAAAGCTCCTTGTAAAATTTCTAGGATTTTCATCTGGTTCATTAAGCCCTTCTTGTCCATGTTATTATCTCTACTCTGCAGAATATGAAAGTGACTTAAATTTATAACTCATTTCTCCATTTTTAATTCTGATAAACTCCAGAATAAATTTGATTGAATTTTATAAATATTATATCTACATTAAAAAATAGTACTTTAAAAGAAACATTTTACCTTATTAATATATATCTAACAAAAAAACATTAAAAGTAAAGCATTTTTTATTTTTACATTATTTTTATTTCTACTTTAATAACGTATTTGACTTTTATTTTATATTTTACAATATTAATTGACATTTTAAATCGAGAAAAGTTTCGTTATTTGGGAAGATTTAGATTTGTGAAAAAATATATTGTTCTTGATCAGAATCTGAATTAACAAGAGAAGACTTGAGTTACTGCTGTAGAAGTTCTTGCAGGTTAGATTGATTATAAGTGATGCATATTGAAAGATATGTATACTAATTCACGAGAGATTGTTAAGATATAAGTTCAATTATTGCTTCGATTTTGATTTTCATTAAGAATACAACAAGCTTCATTTCACTCTTAAAGTTACGGACGGCACAGTGATACACAAAAAGAAAGACTTTTAGTTGGAGAGAAGAAAGACTTTTAAATCATACCATTTTTCATTTTAGAGATCTACTTGAGGCAAAAAGCCAGAGAAATTTAGGATTTAAATATGATTCTATTATTAACAATTATGAGGTTCATCAGCTTATAAGTCACCTTATAAGTTAAATCTGAGGCAACAATTCCATAGCTTCCCTTGAGACTTACAGCAATTAAAATTCCTTACTCTCATTAAATTATGAGTAATGCTAAGGTTAAGCTAATTAATAAAAATTTTATAATGATTCTTGGCATGTTCCGACTCCCCTCCCTTCTTAGAATGCCTATCACTTCAGTCTTTTTAAGACTATATCGATTGTTGAGATTAAGAGTAGTATACTTAGAGTTGAACGTGTATAATATACCAATTCATCCTCTCTCATATTTTATTCTAATCTATGTCATTTAAAGTGTAGGTAATGGGGATCAACTTTCTTCTCTAACAAATAGTTATATATTTTTCCCCCACTAACATATTCATAAAATCAATTCCTACTTTGTAAACTCGTTATTTATATAAATTTCTATCCATTCTATGATTTTTCTATGTTTTCTTCATTTTCTCTAAGTTTACTACTTTTAAATAGTGCTTATAAATAATTTCTTAGGAATTTTTATATATTGCATAACTATTAACTTCGCTTGCATTTAAAAAGAAATCAATTATCAATCTACTAATCATCGAAATGAATTTTTCCCTAAACATTTATTTGATTGAAATCATCTGAGTATTCATGAGTTCAATTATTAATTAATTTTGTCTAACAAATTTTATTGTACAATAAATAAACCTCTCCATATCCTAAATTTTTAAATAATTACATAGTTCTTCCTTAGAATCACCTCTTACCCGATTCATTCTTTATTAAGTATTCATACATAGATATTTAATTGTAGGGATGTATTCCACTATTATTAGTTTCATAATCGCTCGTGTTACATTATTTTTTCACATTTTTGCGCTCTGAAAACATGTACTTTGATATTGTTGCTGTGAAAGAATTTTTCAATACTGCTATGAAAGAATCATCAACGCTTTTATGATTTAATTCAAGAAAACTTTAAGTAAACCAAATTAGAATTAGCTCATTAGGTTTGTGAAATTTTAGGCGAATAGACTGAAGTGACATATTTAATTGATTTTTACAAGAATTACTCATGAATATGTTTTTATTAACATAAATTTGTTATAGCTTTGGTATTTTTAATTAAGTAAGTCTGCTAGAATTAGAAAATTCAACAGTTTTTATCTTCCTTTTTCAAAAGAATATTTTAATGCTGATTAAATTTGAGTGTATAATATCTACTTGAGATTAGCCTCAAAATCATTAATCACTATAAGATACCAATTATCGATTTCATCATGGTGCGAAAAATTATTTTAGATATATTTTATTGATATCTTAGAATTAGCTTCTAAGTTTTTCGAATCAACAAATGGTTAATCCAGCATTACTTTAGCACATATTAATTCTTATATTAAACTTATTTAAATATTAATCAACCAATCTAATGATACGCAATTAAACTAATACTCCTATTAATGAGTAAAAATTGAGTCAATTTCCAGAATATAAATTAAAAATAAAACATTTATTAACGCTATTTCAAAATTATTTTTTTTATTCTAATTAAAAAACACGTATCTCAAAATATTGATTATTTAGAGATACGTGCCAAATAAACACTATTTTATTATCAAACATTGCACTATTATAAATAAATAAAATTAAGTATTACTATAAATTTATATTCATTTTTAAACTTAATATAGATATAAAATTAGTTATTAAATTATTATTTAAATTTAGATGTTGAACAATAATCAGAATGTTCTATATAATTTTGTAAATATAAATTTTAGTTAGAAACTTTTTAAATGAACTTACATTTATAGTAATACTTAATTCAATTTATTTATAATAGTTTAATGTCTGATTATTTAATTGTATTTATTTGACACGTATCTCGAAATTATCAAAATTTTGAGATACATGCTTTTTAATTAGAATAAAAATTTAATTTTAATATAGTATGAATACATGTTTGATTTTAATTTATATTCTGGAAATTGACTCAATATATTAATATTATTTATCTTCCTGACATTTACCTGTTTAAGCACTAGGTCCTTCAAAACCACTATATAAAATGATATCTTATTATTCTAAAACAAATAGACTGAAAAGTGTATTTGTTTATCTGTTTTATGTTTAACAATTTATAATGATTATTAAATTTTAAAATCTGAAGCTTCATTTTAAAAGAAAAATAAGTAATTAATATATCTGTCTGAAACTGTTTATGTGACCAATACTATTTGAATTATAGGATTTTAAATATAGCTTTTATTAATTAAAATAATTGATAATGCATTTTTTTGATTTTAAATAATCTTCCAATTCATTTATGTATTAATTAATATTGATATTGAAAGATATTTAAATTACTTTAATAATTTTGATGAATCAGAATGCTTGAGATTTCTTCCATGTTTTTGGTATCATTTATTTTTAATTATTATTGTTATTGCTATTGTTAAAGATGTAAATCTGATCTCTAAAAATATTGACAAAAAGACTAAGAGATGAAACTAAAATCCAAAAAAACATCTCTAAAAAAAGAAACGAAAAAATAAAAAAGAGATCAGTATTAAATGGTTGGCACGCTGACCGGTCAAGGCAAGGGACATGCCCCCCAGGGATATCCCTGACAAAGGCCACGCCCAGGCTAAGTTGGTGTCCGAAGAGGCAAGTCAGGACAGAAATGAGATTTCAAGGAAAAAACCCTCAGGAGCACCCTATGAGAGGCACATAGGTTCAAACTGCCAAAGTCGCTCCTCAACTGAAGAAGTACCTGAGACAATAGACAAAGACATGCATTTTAGGCAATATATATCACTTCTAGGAATAATTCAAACTAACTAATATATATACGCTCAATAATAATAGCAATAGCAATCACAATAATAATTATATTTAATTCTAAAGATCTTTATTTCTAGTTTTCATATTCACCTTACCTTAATTTATTCATCATCATCTTCATCACTTATTTATAATGCTTTCTATTCCTTAAACAAAACATAACGATAATGAATTTTAAATTCATTCTGAATAGGGTGAATAGGGGAATTTCAGTTTATAATTTAATTGCACTTTCTCAGCCAGATTCATTGCTATTTCCATAGTTTTCTTTAATATATCAGCCTGGGAACAAGTAAGTGAAAATGCTGCCACTCTTTGCTTGTTATTTGTGTGCTTCTATAATTTCTCGCAAAGCAGACTACCATTTTTTGCAACCTTCCTAAAGTAATCTACTTTTATTAAATTTTAAGTAGTACTTTTTTGGCTTTTTCTTAGAGCTGGGATTCAAACGCTAATGATTAAACATTTATTAAAGAGGCTCAATTTTTTTAATTTGGCGTAAATTATTTTATTGACTCCTTACATTTAACTACTAGTAACAATATGTTTTGATGTGGTTATCTTCAACCTTGCCTGATTTTTCCTAGTGCTTTTAGAATTATTATTTCCTTTTTTCAAGATATTAATTTTCAATCTAGATTATGCTCTTGAGCTTGATTATTAGAACCTTGGCAAATTTTCACATATATTGCCATATATCATTTATTTCTGCCCCAGTCTATGTGTGATTATCCAATTTCTTATACTTTTTCTAAAATTAATTATTTCATTCCTATTCTTAAACTGGCATTCGTTTTGACACAATTCAAACTCCTTTTTAGTTCTCCCATCCCTAATTGCTGAATTAAAAATTCCTTTATCTATTCCTATTTTGGACTATCCATATATTTGAATATATTTAATTATTATCTTCCTCAAATCTTAATTGTTAAACTCATGATAATTCTTTCTTTCAGATTATTCACTTTTTTTTACAATCTCGACATTATTTCTTGATTGTACAAAAACTTAACATTCTTAAAATTAAAACCCATCTTAAACAACACTCATCATTTATGTGTAATTTTCATAAATCTCTTAAAATAAATAACTTATCATTTAGTAAAGACAAATATATTCTATAGTAAAGATTTAGCTATTATTTTTATGTTAATTAGCTTGTTTATTTTAGTTTATTATGTGAGTTTAGCGAAATCCCAAGCAAAGAAGCTTATCAATAAAGTTTATGAAATGATTGCTGTCTAAGTAGTTTTGTTAATACTGCAATCATAGATTATGATTTAACTCAAGATTATTCTAGCCCTGATCATTAACGAAACAGTGGTATTATGTTGCCTTGCTAAATAAATATAATTACGAACTTAAAAGTGGATATTTTGGTTAAAATTGAGTCAGATTCTCTTACTTACTTTAAAATTTCTGGATCTATTATATTACATGTTAATCCCATTTTTCATGCAAAAATTTACATACTCTTCTGGGCTAATTCTGAATAAAATAGCCTATATTGGTTTAATATAACGAAATGAAATTCTAAATATATATTTGTTATTTACTTTATGAATTTTCGTTATTATGATTGCCTGTAATATTGTTGAAAAAAGTAGAAACTCCAAGAAATTAATATTTCAACGTTCAAACTAGGCAGTATCAAATTTAATGTAGTTGTAACATTTATGATGATGTTAAATTCAAAAAATTGTGGTTAAACTTTTATAGTATTTGTAATTTTAATAGTAGTAGTTGTTGTAGTAATAAGTGTAAATATTTTTTTTCAGAGTTATCATATAGATAATGTTTACATACTGATGTTAAAAATTCATATATTTTCACAAAAATTTTGCCATTTTTTAGATTAAATCAATCAATTTCTAATTTCAAATCATCAATGAATTCTTGTATTAGAATAATTAAGTTTTATTTATTATAAGTAGTTTTTAAAAGATGTGAATTTAAAGATTTTAAATAAAAAGTTTGTCATAAATTTTAGAATTTCATGAATGTTATATGTATATATATATATATTATTCAATTCTTATTGAAAACTACAGTATATGTATTAAACATCTAGATTGAATTTCATTATCAGAATAAAAATTGATCAAACTTCCAAAATCTAAATATCATTCAATTGCTTAAAACCATTTAAAAATAATAATTAGGTTTTGTTTATACAGAATTTAACCATGAAAATATAATTTTATTAAATTAATTTTATTAATGTTATTGATAAAATTGATTTTAATTTATTGAATTGTATTTAGAAATTGATAAATCTTTTTAGATAAAATGCTATTATAATATAGTTATAAAAAATAAATTTTCATATAATATCTCTATTTTATTGACTATTCTTGTAATATTTACTCATTATTAGCATTCTTAATAGAGCCATTATGTTTAAATCACAAATCGTTGTAAATTAGAATAAGTAAATCATTGATATAATTCTTAGTTTTTATTTTAATTTCCACTATGTGTAGCAATGAAGTTAATGAAGTGTTTTAACATATGTTTATCCGAGTTACTTAACTTCCTATTCTATGAGAATACATTAGATCTAAACAGTTTTATTGAATATATTGATTAACATTTAACTCAAATGTCTATTTTTAATCACTAAGGGAGGGTGTTTAATTTTATAATTAAATTAATACCTTTCTGAAATTTCTTTTAATAGTTAAGATTTATCAATTTATCTACTTCAATGCTACCAAGTTGAAAATTTCTCAAGTTATGATTTAATAGCATTATATAAATAATTAATGAACAGTATTTATGAAAATGGTCTACTACTTTGACTGTTTCTTACTATGTTAATATTTTTTTCCATTTAAAATTAATTTTGCTTTCCATTAAAGTATCTTAAAATATCTGTATGCAAATCTTACTTCTTAAATTTTATGTAATTTATTGTTCTTGAACAAATTAATACACAAACTTTTTTCAACTGATAATAATCTTCACTTTAGAAACGTTTTCATTTAAAAATGAGAAAGTTTTCTGATGCCTTTATTAAATTGATATGTGGTCTTATTTTCCTTGAATATTCTGTCGTAATTTCTTGTTAATGCAGAACAACTATAAAATCTTGTGTTGTCAAATTTTCTCAATAATCATGCATATATATATATGAGCTCAATCATTGTTGGTCTTGCATTTTATATCTCTGGCTATGTTCTATTAATAATATTCTTTTTTCCTTAATAAATTTAGCAATTCTTAGTGAGTTTAGTAACTAAACTATATTATAAATGATCGTTGGTTAATTTCTGCAACTTTAATAAAAAAAGATTTCCCATCAGAGCAAACTTTGCGAAATGTCTGACTAAAGCTGAACTTTCTATATGTATTATAATTTACAGAAGATTATTTCCTCATCTTTTTCGTTCAAAATTTAAGTGCATCAAAGTTTATCTTAACACTACCTATTGTCTTTGAATAATTAAAATTTGTATAAATTAATTATTTCATTTTTAAAAACTTTTTAATTTCCATTCTCTCATTATTGATTGAAGTATTTAATTGGGCAGAGATTATTTTATATATTACAGGTCAATTTCTTTGATGGAAGTTTATACTCCACAAATCGTTCCTTTTTTAGCAATTTTCCCTTGTTTTAATTGCTTTTCAACATTGGGTCTGAATGCATGAGATTATATATTTTTGTTGATTTAAATCGCAGACAATACCATGAGATTTGATTTTTCTAAAATATTGGAGAAGTGTTATATTATTAGCTCATTTATTTTAGGGGTTTTTATTATGAAATTTTAATTTATTGAAATCTTTCACTTATAATTATAAATAATTTAATAGCTTATTTAATATAAATGGAATAGTTTTTTAAAATTTGATCCTTATTTTAATTTATAAATTTAATCATTTATGTTATCGAAATTAATCTTGATGACTATTTTCACAGAGCCTCATTCTTGTTTTGGCAAGGGATTTTACCATTTTGCCTAGTATATTTACGAAGCAACATTATAATTAGCTTATCCAGGCATATTTATGTTTTTATTATCGATAATTGTATTTTGAGGTATTTTTCCACTTTTTCCTTATGTCATTATCAATTTCAGTTATTATTTATCTTATCGTTGATATCATTCAAATCAAATTTTATTCTCAATTTAAAAATCTTAGTTCACTATTTTTTAATCAATTTAACTATACTTCTGAGAATACTTAATTTAATTAGTTTCCATTCCTATCGAAGTTAATTCTTTTTAATTGTCATATGCCAAGCCATTTGTCTGATTCTTAAATGGGGAAATTTAAATTACCTATTAAAATTATTCTTGATTTATAATATATTCATAGGGATTAAGTCATATTTATTAATTTTTGTTGTGAAATGCTTCATATTACAGTAAAGAAGGAGTGTACACAGTGACTATATATGATATAAATTGTTTAAAATTATAAACTCGATATGCAGATAATATTAAGGAATTTTCCATTATTGAGGATCTTGCACTCCATCATTCATAAATAACAGCTTCTGTGATATGTTCAATTGTTATAGCCCTATAATTCTTTGAAGCTTAGTCCCTACTAGCCCAATCAAAACTTTTCGAAATCAAGACTTATTATATTAATTAAATCTTGATTCAGTTTAGAGTTTTTTATATTATTTATTCATGAATTTAGTTAGATTGATTGGTCAGTACTTCTTATAACTAATGTTTAAATATTTCCATTAGTTCCTCCTTTTTAACAGAAATCATGCAGTACTTTTATAAAATGTTTCAACCTCTCATATGGTTGGAATAATAAAAGTTACAACTGTTATCAGCTAAACGAAGAATCGAAGTTATATTATTTAGTTGTTTTGCTGTAAATTTATTTCTAATTTAAACACCTGTTTGAGCCCATAGTAATATTCTACCATCATTTCAGACGATCTGGCATTTCATAATTATCAATTTCAATATATTTGGTGGAAGAATTATTCTTTTAATCTTCAGCTGTTATTTTATTTCCTTCTAATTCTCTACTTTTCCATATTATATGTTTTAATTTACTATATTTGAATAAGGGTTTATTTGCTTATAATTAACATTTTCATTTGACTTTCTTCTAACAAGAAAGTTTATATAAATTGTAAATCCAGATAAATTTAAATCTATAACATTAGTAAATAGCAATTTATGCAATTAAAAATAAAATAATAGAAATTATTATAAAGTAGGAATTATCACATTGATACTCATCTAATTATACACTCAACTTAAAAGTATAATTGCATTTTTAACAAAATAAAAAAGGTAAAACACTAAAAATTTATAAATCTCTTGAATAAATTGAAATTTTTTTAAAAAATTAATAAATATCTTAATTTGCATTTTTTTGAGATTCATTGAACCATTATTTGAGGTCGATTGATAATAATGTATTCTTTCTTGCAAAGTTTTGGATAACTGATTGCTCTTACTAGAGGTGCAATCACGTTACAATTGCTTATATTAAATTGTATGAAAAAAATACAAATATAATATTTGAGTCATATGCACTTTAGTAAAATAAGATTTTGAAACATCTTGGGCTAAATATGAGAATGTTTGATGTTGAGTGATTTAGATTAGTCTTTTAACTATTTAGAATATTGCTATATAGTTCTTCTCAAGTAATAGAAATAATTCTATTTTATAAAATAATAGAATCATTAAAATTATTCATGGTACTATTAAATTATTGTAAATTATTACAATATATTCTGTAAAAATATTATGTAGCATTGAACATACTAGTTATTTTGCTTTTAAAACAATGGCAATTATTTAATTTATTCCTCTTTCGTTTACCATATTGAGTGACCTTTATTTAAGCCATTTTTACGTTTTAATTGATATTTTATCAATCAATAATATTTGTATACAAAGACTAAAGGATAATATTTATGACAATTATTTATAAAAGAGTAAAAAAATAAGTATGAAGGTGATTGGAGAATTTAAAATACAAACTAGACGAAGTAAGTGCAACATAAATTTAGAAATATAGAGAGTTTTATCAGTAAGAGCTGCCAAACTACAAAGCAATCTCTTTGTACATTTTTTTATGTTTGTTATTCATTCGGTTTTCAATTATTATTATTTAAATTTTATTTAATGACCAAGAACTCCCAGTATCTTATTATTATTTCAACGTGTACAATCTTAACTTGCTCTGGAAAGTTATTCTTTACTTGATTTTAGTTACAAGAAGAATTCCTTCTTACTCTATAGGTTTTCTGTTAAAATTTTCATCTTATTTTTAAAGCGTTTCCACTTTATTCTGAAAGAAATCCATGCTTATATTCGTGAACGTGCATTGTTTCAATAACTTGTTATTTTATTGTGACCCAAAACAATTTCTTTTGTGTATTGGGATCATAGTGGTTATCTAAAGATCTACCTCACTCCTCAGGATAATGTCTACACAGGTTTGGCTTGTTTTTATTGTAATTTATCTTAGCAAAAATGCTTTAATGTTGAGGGTCATTCATTTTATTTAATTTAGTTATATATGAAATTAACTTTATTCAATCACCTTATTCACTCAAAAATTTTTCTTTTAGAAAGGTAATTTTAAAACAATTCATACATTATTTTAGAATGATAGGCTAAGTTAAATTTTAATAAATATATTATATCTATATTCCTTGAAGATTATAATTATATTAATTAATAGAGCTTTCTTTAGATTTTTTATTTCTGGTTTTTGATTGATTATCTAGGCTATCTAATTTCTTCTAAATACAATTAAAGGAGCTTTTCAGTGCATTAAACATGAACCAGTATCAAATTGAATTATTAGAGCAATTTTAATTAATTTATGTTTTATTTTTTGAGTTAAATTTAAACAGTTACACTTCAGGGTGAAATTTAAATTCACTAATTATGTAAATATAATTAAAAAGATAAGTTTTATTTTGTTTTACTGAGATATATAATGAGGAATATATAAATAATTTTACTTAATTTCGTCTTATAATTCTATTTTTAATTATATTTATATGCCATAGCAAGGTTTTTATGCCTAATATTTGAAATTAAATAAATATCCTGTCAACCGATAACAAATCTTCTCTTAGCTATTTCTTTCTAGTATTCTATAATTAAGACAGTTTTCAACCAAAGATTATTTCAATAAATTTTTTGTTTTTTTTTATCCTATGTTCTTTATTAATTTATCATGTGATTTAGGGCGTAATTATAAACGATGTTAGGAATGAATTAGAAAATTATATATTTACTTTAATAAATTAAATTAAAATAATTTATGCGCTAAAATCATAATTAAAATAAAATATTAATCCTAAAACGAAGTTAAAGGATCTGTGATATCCCTAGTCAATTATAATACATTGAGCTGTTATATATTTAGTTATACTAATAAAGATGCATTGTGTATCTTAAAACAATAAAAATTGTCAAATTATCGTCTATAATAGTACAAGAAATGAAATACCAAATACATGAATAATAATAATTCATTCATCAAATTTGGAAATCATACCAGTCATTGAAGGCAATTCATGACAAAATCTCAAAGCAGATGAGGCTGTTGAAAATAGAAAGTATACTTTTTTTAAAAAATAGTAGAAGATTAGCAGATGTTACTGTAATAATAAATGGGTAGCGAATGAACTTAAAAGTGAGCTTAATTCACTTCATAAACAGAGATATAAGTTTATTAGTACATTTTTCTAGATTACTGCCATGATAGCGAAAATAAATTGAGAAATAAATACGATAGCTTTTGACAAACTATTAAATATTTTAAATAACATGGGAGCAGTTCATTTAAGGCGTTTATTAGCAATTACTTGAATAAATATAGACCTCACTTGAGAAAATAAATTGGAGGTTTGATAATTATATATCCTAGAGCATTTGGCGAAAATCATAAAATTTAATAAATTGTTTAAATGAATCAAGTTGAATATTAAAATATCCTTAATTGTAGATTTTGCAAGTAAATTATAATTAATATATAACTATCTATCATTTAAGAACAATGACATATGTTGTTAATGATGCATCCACTGTAGAAATTGAACACTATCTTGAGCAGCTACTGCTTAGAGCTGCAACTCTGTTTTGTGCCAAAGTTTTGCACCAGACATTAGCCCGAAGAGACTGCCCTAAGAGTTGATTTTGAGGCAATGACGCCGCGTGCCCCTAGCTTTATGGTCTGTTTCACTGGTGTTGTGAGCATTGACAGTTAAGGGACCGTTCAATCGTAAATGGAGTGGCTAGGCATTAGCCATTCCTTTATTAATCAACAGCCATTCAAGAGATGTTCAAGAGATTCAGTGAGCAATTCACAGCGATGTTCAGAAGAAATGATTTCCTCCATTTAATCATAATAGAAAGATAAATAAATGTTTAATCTGTCACCAGCCCTACCTCCTAAGTCATTTGATCGTATTGAAGCCTTAATCATTGGAACAGACTATCAACATAATGTTTACAAAATGCAAATTGACGATTTCCCTCTTTAAACGCATAAATTACAATAAATATATTTCGTAGCCTTCCTCGAAATTTCTTGCAACTTTTTTTTCAAGGAAGGATACAGAATAAGATAATTAATAAAAATAAACAATAATAAACTTTAGTCTTAATTACGATATTTTTTGAATAAAGTAAATTGTTTTTTATAATTAAAAATAATAAATTCAAAATTCAAAATGGGGATGAAGAAGATGAGCTGTGCTTTCATTAAAATACAATAAATTTATATAATATTTAATTTTTATAGGGGTTGCACCTGGCAAGAGCAAAAATAGGAGTAGACTGAAGACTGACAGAGGAGCTCAAAAAATTGGGAAAAATTTACACTCATGCTGATGGTTCAAAATACGAAGGAGAATAACAAGATGACAGGCAAAAAAGTAAGATATAAATTATTCATTTCTATAATTCATATTTGATTTATTATAAATTAATATAGTAATTAACTTTATTTTCTTTTAAAAAATATCACGAATGTATTTTACTATCCTCTTATTTTCTCTTTTTATAGCATTCTTTACGAATGACCTCTATATAAATTACATTATTTTTTATATAAAAATATTTAAATCAATTTAAATTTTATTAAAATTAAATAAAAGGAGATTAGATACTTTACCTTAAAAGAAATAAGTCTGATCATTTCAATTATTTTTAATAAGCTTTCTGTATCCTGGACTATAGTCAAAAGTAAACTGTCTTGCTAACTTAATAATATTATTTATTGTTGTTGATTCTGTAAATTTATATTGTAAAACACATAGTCTAATTATCGCTCCTTCAGATTGTTTCATATCTAATGCTATTGATTATTTAAGGCCTTGAATGAAATCTTCTCTTGCAGCAAACCCAATAAAACCTCCTCTCTCTCACAGCAAAGTTCAAGCAAAATCATACCATAGATATAAAAATCCTTAGCACAATCTCCTAACTTTAATATGTCAGATTTAGGATGATTATAGACACTACCAAACTATTACTCATCAATATCTGTTCCTTCAATTCTTGTGCAACTTTCAAAGCTTTTTAATTTAACTACTTTTAAATTTTTAGATACAATTATATTTTCAGGATTTATATTGTTATGCACAATCCTATAGTGAGTGAAGTTGAAATATTCATAGCAGTCAAAACCCGGAAAACCTTTTAAATAGTTTGATTGATTTTTTGATTGATAATAGTAGACTTTTAACGCATACTTTATTAGGGTTTTAAAAGGGTTTATGTAGGGGTTTAATGTTTAAATTTTAGTGATTTAAGTGAGTATAACAAGAGAGTTTTTGAATTAATTCTCACAATCATAAGCTTAGAGTCAAGTGAAAGTCATCTGAATTTTATCTTTCTAAGTTGATGTTTGATTGTTTCTATTGTTAATCAATTCTCTTAGCTTGGCTTGATAATAGTTGAGTATGCAAGTTCTCCGAGACCTCCATTTATTTTATTTTTATCGAGATATTGCTTGATTCTTTACTTGGAATCTCTCTCACCCTTGCAGCTAAAGTAATCGTTTCTTGGCATGTCGCTGTCTATTATTATAACTGCAAGAGCCCATATATCCCATTAAGTGTCTCCGTCTCTCCAATCTTCTCTCTCTCTGGCAAATATCCAGGAGTATCATATACATTAACTAATGCAGAGCCTTGCACTTTTTGAGCTCTGTTGAAATTTATGATATAAACTATAAGATGTAAGAGTTTATCATAATGTTCTCTGGCTTTAAGTCTCTATGAACATAAACTAGCTTGTGAAGCTCTTCAATACCCTAAACTATTTCCTGCACAATCTACCAATATATCTTTTGCATCTATCTTATTAGATAGAAATTCTCTGTATGTCATTTCGAGGAGTAGAAGTCTAAATGCAACAATATATTTTCCAAGTAGTATAGCATCTAAATATATAATATGCTTACATTCTCTAAACTTTGCTTGTTCAAGAGTATAATACTCGTTAGCAAATTCCATTTGGAACTTGTCATCAGCAAGGAATTAATTGAAAGAATATATCTTGTAAGCATATTAGTCATCAGTAATGACTCTCTTCTCTATTTTAACTTCAAGAGTGAGGTAACTTTCTAGGCAAGAATCTAAGTCAATAATTTTTAATATGGGAATCTTCATTGCCTCTATTTTAACCATGATTTTATTGATCTCAGAGACTGGAAAGTTCTTGACTGCTTTCTTCATTTTAACTTACTTCTAGACTTCAACTCTAAGAGACTCCACTGGGTTTCTTGATCTCCTCTTTTAGAGGAATCTATTCCCTGTAGGTTCATGAATAAAGACAAAACTTTAATTATGCCTTTTCTTAAAGTGCACTTTGAGGTCTCTAATATGAGAATATGGCTTCTCACAGAACTCACAGACATACTTCCCATCTTTCTTATAATGCTTGAGATATAACCTTGGCATATCGTTGTGTATATCTCTCAAGTGTCTCTTATAAGTTGACTTGTAAGGGAAAACTTTATTGCATTCTTTGCATTAATAGTCAACTTTGGCTTGGTATTTATTAATGCTCTATGGCGGGTTGTTTAACCTCCTCCTCAATTTGGACAGCTTCTTTGATAACCTCCTACTTAACTTATATTTAAATCTCAAAGCTAGACTGGTCAAAGTTGTCATAAGTAGGGTCCCACTGAGTACGAGTACAAGCGTCTCTGGTCTCTACTTTTCTTGGTTGCAGGAATGATAACTTTTATTGGCTTGATCCAAGGAATGCCGCTCTTCTCAAAAGGTCAGCGCTCATTTTAGTTTGCTGATATATTTTTTTATAATAATGATAAAATCTACCGAGATAAACTATTATAGAAGAGTATAAGACACTCTGGTAGATTCTTTGCTGAGAGGAAAGAAAATGAACTAACCATAAAAGACTGTAAGTTGACATATTTAATGAGAATTTTATACATTTTAGTAAATTAAAATACTCCTAATGAAGTTTTGTTTCTCTAGGAGGTCCTCCAAAATAAGTTTGAACTTAATTTGGAGGTAAAGTTATTAAACATTTTTAAACTTAATATGCTCCTAATTAAGTTTTAACCTTAAAATTTAACTCCTAATAAAGTTTGAACTTAATTTGGAGGACCTCCTAAAATAATTAAACATTATTAGGAGCAATTTAATGGAGATAGATTGATAAAAATGGAAATCAATCTGTGAAACTTGGAGCAAGTTTTTCAATGCTTCTCCCAATATCTTTTCAAGGTTGACCTCCAGTAGGTCCTCCCTATTTAGTAGTAAGATTTTAATAAACTTAGAATGGATATCCATAATTTTAAATTTCATTAACATTTCTAGAAAGAGTAAGCAAGATGGAGTCTATGAATGATGCATGGAAGAGAATTTAATCTCAAGATTTAATAGGAAAATTTCGAAGTAAAGAGGAACTTTATAGATATTTGGTATAGCAAGGTAAGTTCTTAATTAGACTAATAAATACATTATAGTTGGATTGTTCTTGCCAACTTAGGAGGGAACTAAAATCTCATTCTTAAAAGCCTTACTGAGTGAAGACAAAAAAGCTTTTAAGTCTAATGAAATTAGGATGATAGAGATACCTAACTACCCTGAAATATCAGTGAAAAACCTAAATGACGATGCTATGAGTGATCCGGATGTAGCTCTCTACCTTCCATCAAAGCTAAAGCTCTCAAATAAGTTGCCAGAGAGAAACTTCTTCTTTGGATTTCTTGCAACTCTGAAACCTGAGTACTTAAATGAAGTTATTTAAGAAGCTCACAAGAAACGATACAGCATCTCTCCTGAAGAAAAAGAGAAGCAAGGTATTAAAATAAGTGATACCTGGCTGTAGGAACTTCAAAAACATCCTTTCATCTCAAGTGAGATTAGTCTTCTAACTTTATAGAAAAACCTGGTACTGCTATATACTTGATGAAAAGGCGCAGCAAATTAAACAGACAGAGAGATAGTCTCAAGTAAAGCATGAATAGAGTGAGTAAGAGACTCTTCAAAGATTTCTAAAAGCCAGACGAGATGAACATAGATGCAGGGGCTGGCACTAAGAGAAGAAACATGGGCTCAAGCAAGCCTTAAGAGGAAGAAAAGGAAGAGAGCCAAATCCCTTTACGGGCAAATTTAATATGTGAACTTATTCATTCGTTTAAATCTAATACTACTTTATATACACAAAAACTCCCTTCTCTTGCGCATACTCTAGCTTTCTCATCGCTGACTCTCTTAGCAGCACTCTTAATAAAATCGACTGTATCTATCTTTAAATCATGCATCAGATGGTAGAGCAGCAATTTCTTATAATGACCTTTCAATAACCCCCAATATAATTCAATTCCATTGAACTAAGGGCTGTAAGGAACATTAAATACAGGTGTTATGTTTAGCCTTTCATATTCCTTCCTTGAGTCTTTAGTTTTATGAACTGACAAGTTATCAACGAATAGAATAATCTCTTAGTCAGCGTACTTATCTCTGAGTTATTGCAAGAACTTAATATATTATTCAGTCTTTATAGAACGAGGGTGAATAACATAATCTCTAGGCCACTATCTTCACTTATTCCACCAAGAATACCATGAGTTTACACCTTAACCTTTTAGTCATAAACTTCTATATTACTATACCTCTTGTACCAAGACCTTGATATAAAGGTATTGAATGTAAATACAGCTTCATCAGCGTGTATGAACTTTATATTATGCTCTTAAGACCTCTGCATTTAATCGAATATATAATTTAAATTATCCTTATAAAATGGAACATTAAAGTCAATCACTCTCTTAATGCGATTGACTGTCTTGTAAGATATTCCATTCTTTTTATATATGTTAGCTATCGATTAAGCAGATATGTGAAGCTCAGGAAATTGGCGATGAAACATCACAACCCTCTAGGCTAGAGAGAAATGAGCCCAGTATTTAAGAGTCTTATCATTAATAAGATATTCAATATGATGCTGCTAAAATTTTAAGGGTCTCTTAGGCTTAGAATTAAGATGCTATCTCTTTAAATTCAATGCTAATAGACAGTGAGATCTCACAGTTGCTGGAGATTTATGGAGTAGCCTTGCTATAGACGTATAATTCAGAACAGGCTTGAGTTATTCACTATATTCATCACATCCATATCGCAACTTAAACAATAAATCTATATACTCACTGTCACAAACTGACACCAAACCTCGCATATACTCACTTAAATTACTAATATCTAAACCCTAAACCCCTACATAAACCCTATTAAAACCCTAATAAAGTATGCACTAATAGTCTACTTTTATCAATCAAAAACTCAATCAAACTACTGAAAGTGTTTTGGGTGGGGTTTCGAATATCATGATTACAACTAATTGTTTTTTCAAGCATATAAAATATTGTAAAAAATAGGATAAAAATAAATAAATTAAGTTATTTAATATATTGTTTGAATCTATTAAGATTCTCTCTCTAATATTATAAATAATTATTGATTAGAATCCCTTAATAAATGAAGAAGCTGATTATCTCACTCACAGTAGTCAACTTTGCCACTGCTAATTTCAGCATCAAGCATCTCTTCGGAGGTCACAAGCACTAGCAACCATTAGGGCTGATCTAATACTTAAGTACAATGTAACTGCCTGCCCAACTGGCTTAAAGTACAATGAGTTTAAGTACTGCATCCCCGCTGATCCTCAACCAGATGCTAACAAGCAACCAGTGAAAGCTTTGAAGACCAGTCGTAAAAAGAACCCATGTGGAGTCTGTGATGAGCATACCCACTGCAACGAATTCAATTTCTGTTTCAATGGAACAAGTCCACCCACCAGTCCAGGCTGACAGATGTCAATCACACAACGACTGCAACGTTCATCATCACTGCAACAAATTCCATTTCTGCATCTTATGAATTCCACTTAGTTGAAGCGGATTTGCCTTAACCCTTTTGGGTTAGCGTATTCAGACTTTCTTGGAAGTTTTAAGCTTTTCCTGTTAAAATTCTAAGAATTCGTGAGGCACCCAATGATTGTTCAAGATCTATGGTCCATGAGAGTTCCCGGAAGCTCTCCTCATCAACAAAGAGACCACTAATGCTGCTGCTTAAATCACTGCTACCTGCAACGTTGATGAGGATGTCATCACATTCACCAAGGCTATTGGAGAGGGTTCTTCAACTTTCATTGCCAGAATCGCTGGAGGTATGATTAAGCAATCCAAGATATAGTTTATGACTACTTGAAATCATCTACTGATTCAGAAAGAGGACTTCATATTGAAAAGCTCGTCTAAATCATTGCTGACTGGTCTATCTGAAGAGAAAAATTGGACATAGAAACCTATGAATAACATAACAAATTTTCTAGAACATAAAAACAAATTGTCAATAATATTTGTTGGCTATTCAATAATAATTTAATCCAAATCCCATTCTTTCTCTATCTGCCATTTATATTTGAATTTTTTATTTCACCTATTTCCTCATACTTTTACCTTGTAATGCATATGAAAAATAATTTTTCCTATTATACGACATAAATAGATAAAACTTGGTTAATCAATTAAGAATAAATATTGGGAAAAATATTAAAAAAATTGAAATAAAAATGATTAAATTTTTGGCTATTTTATTAATAAAATAGATAAAAATAGGAAATTTAAGAAATACAAATAAATAAATTATTAGTAATCTTAACTGCCTATAAATACAGTAGGCATTAGTCATAATTTTATTTAGATTTTAATATTAAAATTATGATAATAATTACTAAAATATATAAGTGGTCTAGTGGTCTAGCAGAGTTTTTGGAGGTCTACCGTAATTATATTTAAAAAAATATTAATTTTACAAATACGTAGATATAATTACTGCATTGTATCACTAGACATTTATCCAGCATTATAATTGCCCACTGTCTGGTGCTCTAAAACTACTGCATTCTTGTCCTTCTGATTGGCGAGAAATCTTGCGTTCAGGAATCTTGCTATCTACAGCGCGGTCAATGGGAATACCTCCTCCCCGCTTTAATTTAGATTATAGGATTGGCAGAGTAAACATCTCGATTTAAACGCATTGATATCTTCGGGGTTCAACTTGCTTAAGGGTAGAGAACTTAGATGTGATAACTTCGAAACAACCAGTGTGCTTGTAGTCCACGCCGCCGTACTTCTGCTTTATAACCATCCATTCACTCTTCATAAAGAGTTTTATTACTGATATCCCAGAAAATCCAAATGCTTTAGTTAGATTGATCTCGTTTGCGATAAGAAATTCTGGCTCACCGGACTGGCCTTGCTTCATGAGGACGTGAAAATGTGAATTATATTATCTTATTTTTCACACGAATATCTCCTCCAGACTGCGAGTGATTTTTGTCTTACCGATATTGGTTGGCCCGTATATCAACATGCTGTGAATCTTACTGTTCTTGCGTTTAATTAGGAGCTCATTCAAGCATTTAGAATTGATAAAAATGGTTACAATTTCTAAAAAATATAAATAATCTACAATTTATTCAAGCTATTTTATTTAAGTATATTAAAATGGCACATATCTTGAAATCATCAAAATTCTGAGATACGTGCCAAATAAATCGAATTAATTAATCATAGTCAAGTTAAGTCTATAAAAATGAAATTAAAATTTAAAATTATTAAAGTTCATATTTTAATATTTTTAATTATACATAATAGTCAAATTTAATAAATGTTTCATATTAAGAATTTTGAAATGCTATTATTTTTATAGTTAAGTAGTTAATATTATTATAAAAAACTTATTAGTTAGAAATATGAACTTTAATAATTTAAAACCATAATTTCATTTTTATAGACTTAACTTGACTATGATTAATTAATTCAATTTATTTGGAACGTATCTCGCAATTTTCTTGATTTCGAGAGCCATGTTAATATATTTAAATAAAATTAGCATAAAATAGCGTGTCAAAATTGTAGATTATTTATTTATTTTTGGAAATTGTTGCCATTTTTATCAAATGTGAAGGTAACCGAGTGCTTTTAGATCTGCATCCCTAGGAGTACTGAAGTTATCGCAGGTTTTTCTTAGTTCGGCAATTTTTTCCTATAGAGAATTTATTATTGGTTCTCTCCCTTTCATGGCGACACCAGATTTCTAGATAACTTGATCGGTATAGTTAATTGAGCTATATGATTTTGCAATAACAACTATCTATCAAAATCATCGTTTGATTTCTATCTAATGCACTCATCTTTTGACTGTACTCCCCCAGAAAGCCTCTCGATCATTTAGACATTAGTGACATCGAAAGCACCTCTGGCTTCTAACTCCTTCATTTACTATTCCCTCTCCCGTTTTGCATTCGTTTTTGTCATGAATTGTTCGTAGTGCTGATAAGGCCCGTTTATAAGTTTAACTCCATCCTCTGCTTATGCAAACTGATCGAACGTTTGATGTCCTATAAGCTTGACGGTTAATTCTAATTGCACAATAATTCTCTTGCCTTGCTCCTCACTTCAGTGAAGTATGATTAATTGGCTCCGATAATCATAATTTATAATAAGAAAATTTAATAAATGAATAATAATTAATAAATAAAAAAACTTAAGATGGTTTTCCTGGAGCAGCTAGTCATTCACTAAAATTTGAAAGTTACAAAATCATATCTAAATATTTTTTATATCAGCTATACTTACCAGCAGGGGTGGCTACATCAGTAGATCGAGAGCTCAAGAGAAAATGAAAAAATATGGGAACAAAAAAGTAGGTGTGGCCAGATATAGCAAAGTATGAAGGATAATAGATAGATAATAGAGCAATTTCTTTGATTCCATTTTTTGTAATAGTCTATACTAATAGTTAGTATTTAAATTCCTTTTCATTTTAAATTAAACATTTCCACTTATTTTTCATAAATGTCTGTCTTGAAGTGAATGCAAAGGTAGTACATCATATTAGAACGATCAATGTAGACCTCGATGTGATTGAAACCCGCAATCTGACTAGTCATTTAGCCATAGCACTGCTTCCAAAGATCCGAGCTGCCCTCATTCTGAATCTGAAGTAAGAATTAGTGGAGGTTGTGTGACAACACAATTACTGTTCTTACCGAGTCCTCCACGCATTTATAGGGTTATGCCTCTCAACCAATTAAACATATGACTTGGTGGTCTCCGGTATATTTTCTCCATTAAGACTTAGTGAAAATTTAAATATTTACCAAGAATGAGAAATTAATCAAGTTTTTCTCGATAATAAAAATTATATATTTACTAATTTATTGATAAAACACAAACTCTATGAAATTTACGCTTCTGCTTTGAACTACAGCTACACCAACTTCGTGGCAGTTAAAAATTTTTCTGACTAATGATCTTTTAAAATTGTAAATGTTTAGGTTGTTGTTGGTGGGAATGGAGTACTAGTAGTTAAAGTTGGAGTAGTAGTAGAAGAATATTTTGTTTTCATCTGAGTATTTCTGATCATTCATCTTTGAGATCAAGTAAAAAATTGATGTCTAAAAGTGGAACAATTCCAAATAACGTTTGCCGTTTTTGAATAATAATAATTCAGTTTATAATTCAAAATTAATATTTAAATCTAACCCAAGCGAAAATTAATTTTTTGTTAGAGTCAAAACCCCAAAACCCCTTAGTGAGGTTTATAAATGCTTTGATTTGTAGGGTATAGTTGGGGTCTTATTGGGGTTAGTAGAGAAATTAGGTCAAATTGCAAAATGAGGAATAGAAATTAGCGAAATTTAGGGTCTATTTATGATTAGTATTATTTAGATTTACTGCTTAAGCTTAGGTATAGTACAAGTATTAATATAGACTAAGTCAATCCAGTTATGAATTTTGCAGCTATAGCAAAGCTCCTACGCAAGAGTGCTTCAACAGTTAGGTATCATTGTTTGTTGGCTGTTTAGCATATAATTCTGGCACTTGAAAGCATCCTGCTAGAAAATAAAAGTTCTCACAGCACCATATTGACTACCTCTGCGACTCGAAAACTTTAAAGTATTGGGCACACTTTCCACTAGATTAGCGAGCTGTGATGTTTCATCGTAGGTTTCCTGACATGCGCATCTCTCCTTAGACTATAGCTAATATTTATAGACGACATGGTATTACTTTCAAGACTGTCAACAGAGTGAAGAGAGTGATTGATTTTACGGTGCCATTTTATAGTAATAATTTAAACTATATATATGATTAAATGCAGAGAGCTATACATAATAACATCAAGTTCATACATGCAGATGAAGCTGTGTTTACGTTTAACACTTTTATTAATAAGTCTTGGTACAAGAAATATGATAACATAGAAGTTTATGACTAAAAAGTAAAGGTAGTCACCCATGCAATTTTAGCTGGTATCAGTGAAGATTCAGGGTTTAGAGAGTTATGTCATTCACCCTCGCTCTATTAAGCGAGAGTAGTATATAGAGTTCCTACATAAGCTCAGAGAGAAGTATAGCAATCAAGAGACCATCCTGTTTGTTGATAACCTTTCAGTTCATAAGACTAAGGAGTCTAAGAAAGCCTATGAAGAACTAAACATAACTCCTGTTTATAACGCTCCTTATATCCCATAATTTAATGGAATTGAATTCTACTGGAGTTAAATCAAGACTCATTACAAGAAGCTGCTTCTGTATCATCTTATGCATGACTTGCCCATCGATACAGTAGACTTAATTCAAAGCAGCTGTAAGAGAGTGAGCGTAGATAAGACAA
>ARYC01008829.1:0-18107 GCA_000711775.1 Oxytricha trifallax
CTCTCTAAGCCTGAATCTTCACTTATACCAGCTAAAATTGCATGGGTACTACCTTCACTTTTTAATCATAGACTTCTATATTATCATACTTCTTATACCAAGACTTATTAATAAAGGTGTTGAATGTAAATACTGCTTCATCAGCGTGTATGAACTTGATGTTATTAGTAATAGCTGTCTGCATTTAATCACATATATAGTTTAAATTATTACTATAAAATGGCACTGTAAAATCAATCACTCTCTTCACTCTATTGACAGTCTTGAAAGTAATACCATTTCTTCTATAAATGCTAGCTATAGTCTAAGGAGAGATGCGCATATCAGGAAACTTGCGATGAAACATTACAGCTCGCTAGTCTAGAGGAAAGTGTGCCCAATACTTTAAAGTCTTAGAGTCACAGAGGTAGTAAATATGGTGCTGTGAGAACTTTTATTTTCTAGCAGGATGCTTTCAAGTACCAGAATTAAAATGCTAAACAGCTAACATGCAGTGATACCTAACAGTAGAGGCACTCTTGTGTAAGAGCTTTGTTATAGCTGCATAATTCAATACTGGTTTGACTTAATCTATATTAATACTCGTACCATACCTAAGCTTAAGCAGTAAATCTAAATAATTCTCATCATAAATAGACCCTAAATTTCGCTAATTTCTATTTCTCATTTTGCAAATTGGCCTAGTTTCTCTACCAACCCCAATAAGACCCCAACTATACCCTACAAATCAAAGCACTTATAAACCTCACTAAGGCGTTTTGGGGTTTTGACTGTGTTCAATGGGATCTCTGCTTATAAGGTAAGCATATCAACTTGCTTCTCATTACAATGCCAGTTAATCCAGTATAGATCGAGCTTACGATGCAGCTCTGCTGAACACTTATTGAGCTGGTGAGTTTCTTGTGGAGGGAGGGAGGGCAAAGAAGCGTGAAGTAGGATAAGTAGGTAATTTTCATTCCTTAACTTGCACAGAGTGCTAGCCTTAGGGGCTGAGGATGAGTGGGTGTTAAAGCAGAATTAAGAACTTGGGCAGCGATTTCTAAACTACCACTCACTTTTGGCTTAGAAATTCAAGTAAGTCAAATCAAATTAATTTCAAAACCCCAAAACATGCTAATAATTTTTTCTAAAGGGTTTTGGATTTTAGACCTTGCACATGACGCTATCGAAACTATTTAAGAACAGAGGGTGTAAGTTTCAAGAATTTATTTTGAAATATAGGCAGGAATAAAATTATTAAAATAAGAGAGGCAATAATTTAAACTTCAACAGAGGTTCTTGACCTTAATACTTTTAGAATTACTAGATTTTCTTAAAATCAAACAATAATCTTAGATTTAGATAATTTCCAAGATTATCAAGCAAATAATGTGAATAAATAATAAAATGCCAAGTTAGCAGCCGGCCCTCGCTCAGCAATAAACTGAGCTCTGACCAGCCGTGAGAAAAATGATAAATCAGACCAGAAGATTCTAACCTAAACCTAACCTAATATAACCTATGGTGGCCACCTAATCGCAAAATCAGAAATCAGAAATCGTAAGTGCCGAAGCGCGTAATTTGGGTGCCGTAGCTCGTAAGTTGGGTGCCGTAGCTCGTAAAATGGGTGCCGTAGCTCGTAAAATGGGTGCCGTAGCGCGTATTAATTTAAACATGGTAGTATATCTCTTAGTGGGGATTTCCACCCCACCTCTCTCTCCAACCTTGAACCTATAAAAATAATTACACAAGATAATAATAATTTAAGAAAAGTATTTTGAAACATTACTTGCTAATGCTGCTCAAATCTGTGCTCTGTCTTATTGAATCATCATCTGCTGACATTCCTTGCTTGAATCTAAAAGTTTGAATGAAAAATAATGATTTTAAAATTTTGGAACGATACTTACCATAAGATTTTTGAAAGTTGATCTCCTTCTTCTGCTGCTCTAATGCTGATGCTGCTGTCAAATCTACAAAAGTTAACAAAAATTAAAGGCAAATTGTGGTGGCCACCACAGATTAATAATTATCTAAAAACTCAAACAACAAAAAATTTTAATTATTATAATTCTAACTTTACTTTGGTAAAATTATTTTGCAAATATTCGGAATTTTCGGAGGCTAAGCCTCTATAATTTTTTTTTAGAAAGTTGGAGGAACCGATGGTTGTATACTTTAGGTTCATTCTAGCTGCTGTTAGCTCCAATTGCTGCAATTAATGCTTAGTTTTAGCTTTTAGTTACTCTACTTTAGTTTTTATAGTCCCTTGAGCAACTTTGATAATTTGAGCTATACTTGTAAAATTTCGACTTTGATTTTACAGAAACTTTGAGTTCAAGTAAACTTGACTTAAAAATCCAGCAATCCTAAGCTCTGTAAGAGACTCTCACTTCAAGGGCTGGGGTACATACAGTATCATCCTTAGTCGATATTGAGAGTTTGGCAACTGACGACCAGCTATGTTATGGCCTTGAACAGTTCCTTCGAATGATTAGAAAGCCATCTTAGTCTTCAACATAAGGAAACCCCAATGTAATGCCCAAGAACCTGCAGATCAAGTATGGTGATGAGCTTTGGCAGGGTCTTCAAGACTTCATGATCATGAGAAAGCAAGATGGGAGTATCGATTTTCTCAATCGAAATCATTCAAACTATCAAGTAATGAATGGATCATCATAGAATCCATACCTTAAACGCAGAGATGCGAAGCTGGCATTGAAAAAGATCTCTAAAGTACAACATTACAAGGTGAAAGGCATGAAGCCCAAGGACATTGCTCTTAAGATGGGTCTGGATCAACGTTTTGTTTACAAAGCCGTAGAAAAGTTCAAGTATGAGGTAGAGCACAGAGTGCTCAATCCTAAGCCAAAGCTGAAGAATGGGAGGAAGAATACGCGAAGCAACCCGCTGTTACTTAAGGCGATTTGCCATCGTGCTCTAACAGTAGGGCATCTATAAGATTACTGGTTGGCGCCTTCATCACAGCCTACTTGAAATGCAGTGTAAGGAACAGGAATTTAAGAACCTCGCAGTGCCTTCCGTTGCTACTCTCTTGAAAGTACTGAAGGAAAGTTTGTTTTTCTTCCTTTTTTTGTCCATTTGAGATTCGGCAAGGCCCAGAACGCCAACGCTAAGTATAGGGATACATCATTCAACGATAAGAGGCTTTGGGTGTAAAGACTGCTTGCTCAGATATTATTGGAAGATGCTGTAATTATATCAGTTGATGAATCAAACTTCAGGAGCGGTTACCTGCCAACAAAATAATGGAGTTTCAATTCAGCTGCTCTTCACAAAGAAAATCGTGTAATCGACTCCTCCCTGACACCTACAGTTAGTAAGACCGAGGTACTCGTCACAGACGATGTCTTTGAGTATGGTGAAATGCTGTCTGGCTACCCCAATAGAGAACCAGGTAGTCGAATATCACTGGGGTTAAGTAGCAGGATCAAATGAATGGATCAAACATTGCCATTTTGTAAAGTCCAGTTGCAACTCATGATGAAAATAACCTGAAACCTGAAAATCTGAGACTCCAAGCAACTCCGGGAACCAGTAGGTAAGCATTTCTATCTTTGCTTAACTGATTGTACAGCGTCGTCAGCATATCAAGAATGGGTAGTCTAGATGGGTAAGGATTTTATCCAAGTTAAGAGGGCCATGTTAGAAATACTGAACGAATAATGACTGGATCTGAAATTATTCCATCGAAGATTCCAGCCAAACTCAAAATCGATATTTCCTAAGTTACGGAGGAAATCTTCCACTTAAGCATAGCATATCTTTGATAGTAGGGAGCAGAGCATTGCTGCCACCCCTGTCAAGTGCAGCGATATATATAGGAATACTCAGCTGTCACCTATCTTGGAAGCCCCAGAGGGCAGTGCTTAATACACATCCCTGCAGAAGCACTTCAACGCGTTCAGAATATAGAGCTCTTCCAAGAAGCCTGTAAGTCAACCATAAACCCCTCTGAAATCGGCTTCCACTCTTACTCCATTAGTTCAGAACCTAGCCAACTCAGGCTGCAATCAAGTAAGCGTAAGGGTAGTGAGATGATCAATGTAACAGCCATGAAAACTAGATAGGTATTACACCTAGACGCTTGCAACTGTCAAGCAGGGCAGAGCAGCAGTATAGTCACAGTGAAGGAATAGGAAGCTAACCTATAGCTTCATGGTTTTATACTACTTTAGTTTATATCAAGCTAAGTATACCCAACAAGAGAAATGACTAAGCACCCATAGCAGACTCTGGAAACATCGATGCATAACCATCATTACATTATACTCCCATTGCAGTTGTCAGACAGCAAGTCAGCTAGAGGTTGGGGATTAATGGCATTATGGCTAGAAATCTCTCTATAACTAAGGAAAAAACTAAGAGGCAGCAGTTCTCGATGAGTTTCATAGCAGCAATCACTATGGACCAGCAGGTCTCCAGCCAAATCATTGGGGGGCCTTCGATGCGGAACTTCCTCTATCACACCCTGCACACGACAAGGATCTCGCCCAGAAAAAGATCGTGCTCCTCATAGACAACGCAGTCATTCACAAGTATTCAGAAGTACTGGAGACTGCTAGGAAGTTCAAGGTGACTGTCCTCTTCAATGCAGAGTATTCACCCTGGCTTAACCCCATCGAGCAGTCGTTCTCCGACATCAAGAGGCACCTCCGATAAGAGCAAACTGACAGCAAGTAAGCATACTATACCTAACTTTTCATAGGATCCACATGGTGAAGCGGCTCTAGCAGATTCTCAAGGCCATGACCAAGACAGACGTCAACAAGCTCTGGGCTTTCAGCGTGAAGCAGTGGTGCAGCACCATCAAGAATGGATTTGTGTGAAATTGAGCTGAAAGACGATGAGTTGAAGTGCAGGGGCTATATAAGACACCAATACATACACACACGTCAGTTTTAATCGTTTATTTGCTTGATTAAAAGCCCCTTATTACATATCCCGCTTTTAAGTTTTAATTCTAACTAATCAAACATCGAAATCCAAAAAACTCTCTCCCTTTCGCTCAATTTAAGGCCCAACTTGCCTACTCCTTCACCAAACTGCCATAATCGGGTGCTCTGTCGAGGAGGACGTGGAAGTTGATGTTTCTGGTGTATTAAAAGATGGAGAATCCAGTCGTGACCCTAATTGGACCTTACACTCATAAATCAGGGCGTTATTGACAATTTATGGTGATTCCACTCTCAATCACCAAGATTGATCAAGAATTTTTAATTCAGTTGATGATTTTATCCAACAGATAGTAAAAATTGCTACTGGATACTAAACTAGTGGATCAGTTTAGAATTTTCAAGATCCTGCTTTAAAATCAGCAATTTAAGTTGAAATTGGAGAAATTCTTCAATTATGATGTATAAGTGTTCGAATACAAATGAAAAGTAAAGTTGGTTAAAATTAATATATTAAATTAAATTTTTGATTAATTTATCATATTTCCTATTTTTATCTATTTTAGCAATAATATATTCTTTATATAATTTGCTGATACTTCCTTATAAATTAATATTTATCTCTTCAAATCTTAACATTATACAGTTATTCAACCTAAATTAACAAAATAAATTGCTGATATTTCATACATCTGATGCAGTCTCTCCAATTGTTTTTACTGCCTTAACACCCTATATATTTACTGTAAGTATCAATAATTTATGAGATTATAGTGATCTATTTTAATAAGGATGGTAATCTTTGATAAAATTTCCTTATAATTATAGTTTTATCCAATTTTACTCATAAACTTACAACTTCAGCACACTTCTTGAGGGTAGCTGGATTTAAATCGTAAGCTTTAACTTGGAAGCCTCTCTGTACAAGGTTTGCAGTCATGGGAAGTCCCATATTTCCCAATCCAATAAAACCAACTCTCTATAAAATTCAATTAGTTTTTCAATTTGCTAATAATTTTCTGTATAGGTTTCATGAAATACACTTGTTAATTATGAATTTCTTGCTTACCTTTCCGAATTCGCCTATAAATAGTTAGTTTAATACAAGAAATAAGAGTGATTTTCGATAAATTTTACATACTTGTAGCAGCTGTGGAAAAGCGTCTTACACCCAAGAATTTAAGTATCATTTTTATCACAAATAAGATATTATTAATCGCAAACTTTAATTCTTTGATATGCCCTCAAATCTTCATATTTTAGCATTTTCCTTCGCTCAATCTTTTTGCAAAATAAGCCTCTTTATGCATTAAGAAATTTAAAATAATAGAATAAGAAATCAAACAACTTAATTATAAAAGTTAATAATTTTAAATAATGGAAATCCCTGCGCTTGATGAAGAAGAAATGCAAATTATCTATAATTGGGTTGATGAGATTCCACTCTCAAGAACAAATCTCAACATCACTAGACATTTTTCAGATGCTGGTAAGTTATTGAAAATAAGCCAAGAATAACTCTTGAACATTCTTGAATAGATATAAACTATTAATACTTCCATTCAAATTCAAGTTTTATTATAATAATTCTTTCTCGAATTGATTCTTATTCAACCCATTTTAGTGCTGGTTGCTGAAGTAGTGAATTATTTCTTGCCGCATTTAGTAGAAATTCACAATTACAGTGCAGCTCATTTAGTGAGTTAAAAAACTTACAACTGGAACACTCTAAATCAAAAGTCTTCAAGAAATTAGGGTTAAATTTAACCAAGAACGATATTGATGATTCTGTCAATTGTGTACCAGACGTGTTTGAGAGAATACTCATGGTTTTGCAAAATCATGTAAGTTATTAGCATTTTTATCAATTCAAATTTAGATCAAACTTTATCAAGAGAAAAGGCAAGGCAAAATGGGCATTAATGGAGGTAAGAATCGAAAAATGTTTCTATAACTTTGAATTAGATATATGAAGCGCAGACTTGATAAATGACTTCAATTCAGGCATGAACTTTGGTGGTCCAAGCAACTAGCAATAATAAATGCAGCATAATTTCATGAATAACAAAGAGAACAACAAATTCATGGTTCCAGGGTTCAATCAGTAATAGTAAAAATATCCCATTACTGCTGGAGCTATGGGCCAGCCTGACCTTAGACAATAATAAAAACAAATGATGCTCCAGAATTAAGAAGACAATGAAATTCTCATGGAAAAAGAGCAAACTATTGTGCAAATGAAGGAAACAATTGAAATATTAGAATTTAAGATTAAGTAGCTAGAGCAATTAGTTAAGCTCAAAGATGCAAAAATTTCCAAATTATATTATATTGTTTGGGTGCTAATATTATTTTAAATAATAAACTTTTTAGTATTTTTTACAATTTAACCTATCTTATAATTGTTAATTAAATATGATGAATTTGAGTAAAACTTTGATCAGAAAAGCTGTCTTTTGTCCATTAAAATAAATTTTCCATGAAAAACTTGACTCTTTCAATTCTATTCCAAAACAATACCTAAAATAGATTGATGATGAGTATGAACTCAAGGCAATTCAGCTCTTTTAACAATAATTCAACTGATTTAAAAACTGTGTAATTAACTTCAATGAACAAGAGAATGGTATCATAGTAGTAAGAGGTTGCAAGCACTTCAACTTTCACTCCTGATCATGTAAAATAGATTTTGATTTCATTAATACCCAATATAGAATGCTGTATAGCGAAGATGAAATTTTAGAATAAATGTATTCGATTAAATTTTTTATTAAATTATACAGGCTGAATAAGCAGTACAAGACTTGCCCAAAAAAATGAAAGAGCATTTCCCTAATTTTAAAATGAGTAAATTCCCCTGCTAGAGCCCTAAACTTAGCTTCGAGAATGATATTCTCCGTGCTGAGTAAAAGTTGATTAATTAGTATGGTTTCCTTAAAGAAGAAATCAACTTCGTTATGAGATACAAGCCATCCTATCCTTCATTCTCTTAGATAAAGTTGAAAACGAAGCATGAAAAATATGCACAAGATTTTCGTTGAGAAAAAGGGTGTGAATTGGACGTGCTTCGCACACTTATTGTGAAATATTCCTACATTTTGGGAAAGAGCGAAGAGCATATTGAGAAATACTTCTCATTAATGTCTTCAAAGGGTCTTTCAGAGTAAGAAGCAATGAAGTCACTTGTTGAATGCCCTAAATTAATCATATGAACTTGGAAGAATAAATGAAGGAAATCATGTTCCTTTTCAATTTGTATCATGGGTTCACAGAGCAAGAAGTCATGCAAGTTTTCAAGTCATTCCCTTTTTTATTCTGCTGCGAGTAAAAGAAAGTCTAAAGATTCATGGGAGAATTCAAGAAATTTAGAAGCCACAACTAATCAAAATTGTAAGTTTTTCACATTCCATCTATAATTTTATTTTAGTTGAAACAATAAAAACAATAAATATATAGGTAACAAGGAGTATATTACATAAGTTGAGAAAAAGAATATTAAAAGCTGTTTGTCAGTATCTAATTTATAAACATGAAAAACATAATTTAAAGATTTTAGGGTTTAAATCCGGTGGTATCCTCGCTAGCAGAGTTGGAACCATGCTTGGTCTCTTTGACTACCTCAGAGAATTCCACCACATTAAGACACAAAAAGTTGTTGAGATAATTGTAAAGTACCCAGATTTCATCAACCAAAATAAGAAAGACTTGCTAAGAAGAAAAGATGAGCAAATCAAGAAACACACGAAAGTTAGCGATGTCTACATTAGAAACATGATTAGACGCCATCCAGATATTTTCCTTAAGAGTTGGGCAAGTTTTGAAGCTAAAATTACTTACATCTCTAGAACTTTAGGTAGATCTTTGCAATACGAAAATTCATTCCCATTACTATTGGCATTCAACTACTCAACAGTTATAAAGCCAAGATGTGAGAATCTTTAAGATCAATAAAAGGTAATAAAGTTTAAGAAAATTCTGCACATATCAGACGCGTAATTTTGTGAACAATTCGGCGTATCAGCTGAGGAACTTCAAAGAAAAATTGGAGACAAAAAAGGCAAAAAGGAAAAGGATATTCTATGGGCTTATGTGCCAGGACTATGATTAGGTCTTCCTCTTAGTGTTCAGCATAATTGTATTAATTCATTAGCAACTTATTTAAAGAATAAATTTTACAAATTTATAGGTCTCTTTGTTTTATCAAATAACATAAATTATTTCAAATCAAATATATTTTAATTCTATTATCACACAACATGTCAAACTGTTAATTTTCAAAACAATTGAAGAATTGATTTTCCACCTTGTGGGGCGTGCATTCTAACTGACGACTTGTCAGTAGTTGGACCGATATTGCTTCCAGATTCGACTCTTTGACCGAACACTGGATCTCCACCTGTTTATTTCTACTGATAGCCGCCTCCATAATTTTAATCGTACTTGTTGCTCTAGTTCCCTCTGCCGTATTGTTGATTCGAATTATCATCTTAGTTATCATAGTTACCATATGATTGCTTGCCTTTCTTTGAACCGAAAGCTTAATTGTTGTTGTAGCTACTGCTGTTATCAGTACCAAAGATATCTTTTGATGACTTGAATTAGTCATTCTGATATTTACCTCTGGGTTATGCTTGGTTTTGAGCTTAATATCCTTAGTTACCACCGTAACCTCCTCTGTTCTTATTCATATCTTGTTATTTGAAAGATGGCTGTTAGTATTCTTCTTAGAATTAATTGCCAAGACTGAAACTGGATTTTCCACCTGGTGTAGCATGCATTCTAACTGATGGCTTTTCGTCAGTGGCACCTGGGTAGTGCTTTTGAGGGGACTGTCTATCGTATTGATTGTCGGATTATCTGCCGTATTGAGAGTTCATCCCTCCCTTCAATTTTTGCTTGCTGTCTATGGTTTTAGTTGGGGCTCCAGCGAAACCTACATTCTCTGATTGTTCTTGCCCGTAATATCCGACATTAGAATTCTTTTGGTAAGATGATTAATAATCGTTCACCTTGTTTTGATATTGTTTAAATTATCTCCATGACAATAGTTTTATAGGTATTAAATCAAGTCTACTTATTTTATAAAATTATGATAATATTATCTTTGATTAGTATCTTGATCACCATTCCAACCGATATTGTAGAAATACATTTGAATTTGGAAAATTAAATATAATTAAATTTAATATAAATCAAAATCGTGGCAGTTAAAGTTGGCCAATTTAAACGATCTAGGGCTCATTCGATAGAGAATTCAAAATAAGCTGGACTTTACTATTGGCGGTACTATTTTATCGCATCCCTGGAGCGAGATAACTTCACTTTAATTAAACTCATCTAAATTCATTAAATTATACCCTCACATTAAAGTGAAGTTATCTCGCTCCAGGGATGCGATAAAATAGTACCGCCAATAGTAAAGTCCAGCTTATTTTGAATTCTCTATCGAATGAGCCCAAGATCGTTTAAATTGGCCAACTTTAACTGCCACATTTTGATTTATATTAAAATTAATTATATTTAATTTTCCAAATTCAAATGTATTTCTACAATAATAAATGAGGAGTTTTTAAATTAATAAATACAAATAACTATTCCTCCTGGAGCATTATGAATTTTAACGCTTGTTTTTCCGCTTTGGGCGTAATCCCACTCGTGCTTCATTATGAATTATAAATTTGAATTATAATTTTGTTATTTTTTGAATTGATAAAAATCCATTTTAACAGATCAATGCAACATTTACTTTTAACATTAGAGATTATCTTAATATATAAAATAAAATTTTAAAATTCCGATTCAACGCATTTTCAAGTTTTTTAATTGCTTTTTGATTGTCTATTGAGCAAATTAATGAGGAGTACTGAATAAAGCGAGGGCATTAGTATCGCTACTTGGTATATTTCTCCAAGAACTTGACTGCATAATTTATTAGCCCACACTTTGTAAGCTATTGTGACTGCTATTTCAAATAGCTTTTTATTTCTTTGCTGCTGGCCCAGTTAACTAGTTCGGTTAACCTTAAGTTAAAGCTTTCATTTAAGTCCCCATTAACATGTTGTTGCCTTAAAGATTGCTCATAATTGCCATAGGATTTTAAAAGTCTTGTTTATCTTAGCCTTGGACTAAATCCATGTAACCTTGAGTGAGACCCCCCATACCTGTAGTCATTTATAGTAGAGAATTTTATCAACAATAATAAATTGAATTAGAATTTAAACTTACATTTTATTCCTGCATCCACTTAGGATCAATAGGTCTACCTGCTGCTTCTCTTTCTTCTCTGGTTTCAAAGAGAGTTTCATGAGTGTCGAAATTCTCTGGACAATTGCAACAATGGTTACTAGTGAATCCTGTGTGACAATTTTTGCATCCAGGTTTCAAGCATTTCTTAGTGTTAGGATTGTGATCTCTGCAGGAATGTTTACAAAGGCACTTCAAGTCTTAAGATCCGACTAAATTACAAAAGTTAAAATTAATTGAGTTAGATTTCAAGAATCTTTCGCTTTTAAGAGCTTCAATGAATTCAATATAACTATTCAATGTTTAAACTTACATATTGGTACATAAGTGAACATTTTACAGGGACACTTTGGAGCTCTACAAGGAACTTTTCTGCCCTTCACATCATCGAAATTATGTTCTTTGTATCTATGATCACAGAACCATTAAGAGGCTGGCCCAATAGTTCTGCAATCAATGCCTTCTAAATTTCTCCATTAAACATACAATCTGTTTTTCCTAGCTTCTCTGATATTTTATTTGAACTCTTCATATTCTTTCTCGTTCATTATTTTTCCACCATCTGCATTTCCCACAATGCTAAAATAAAGTTTTATAAAATACTCATGAAAATTTTCAATGATTATTCGCCTTACTTTACGTATTCCAAATAAGCATCAACATGCTTAGCTGCTTCATTTTAAATAACTAATCTTTCCATTATTTTTAAATACAAATTTGATTATATTATTTTATTAATCTAAATGCATTATATTTTGAATTAACTTATGTTATTACCTTGAATTTTTATATAAATCCTCACTCTAAAATGTTAGAATGCATATAAACAATGAATATAATTCTTATTATATAGTAAATAATAAAATAAATAATTTCATCTGACAGATAATTAAGCAAATAAAAATGCTATTAAACGTTGATTTCAACGCAAACATATAGCCAAAGCCATCATAACAGAATGGAGAGAGTTAAGGCAAGCAAGAGAAAAACAGAGATAAATACAAGAGAAGCAAGTAGAAAAAATCATAGATAGAAAGTTTAACAGAAATTAAAACTAGAATAGAGATGACCAGCAAATGGAATATAGCTATTAAATTTATATTTTAAAGAATAAGGGGTTTTGGGGTATTTATTAGAATAATAGTATTAGGTATTGCAGTTTTTTTTAATGGGAAATAACAATAGAAGTAATTTATAAAGTTAGCAAAGAATCTAATAGTAAAATGACATAATCACTGAAAATAATAGGGTTATAAAATAATTACTCTTTAAAATATTATTTTAAGAGGAATAATACACTTTCTTTAAATCAATAGAAAGGCTTCAGAACATTGAATGAAGGAAATTAAGCTTAAGAAATCATTTCAGTAGCAGATCAATTGATAGCTCTAGTTCCTCAATTAAATAATTAGAAAAAAGATTTCAACTAAGTTAAGTGATTCAATACTATCTTACTTTTTAAATATGTGTTCACAATAATAATTTGTTTAGTGTAAAGAGCTATAAATAATATTATCAGCGATAGATCAAACCAAATTAGCAAAGATAAATCCCTATTACAAAAGTTTACATTAAAGTCGAGACAACAAAAAGGCGATGAAAGCGATGATTACGATATCGAAATGAACCCAATTGTAAAATCAAATCCTGTAACACCAATTAACAAAACTGTACCAGTTCAAGTTGCTGAACTACAAGATTAACTATCAATTGTAGCATAAAAAGAACAAGTGCAAACATAAAAGTAGGCTGCTCCTATTCCAGAATAGAAATAGGGTGCCCAGGGTGCTACTGAAGAAGACTTAACATAGAGGAAAAATAAATCTGCACCTCTAGAAGTATAAATACCTTTAGCTGATGAACAGGCTAAACAGCAAGAAGCTGAAGTATTTACTGGTGAAAAACTCTCTGATTTATCATTAAATGACAAACTATAGCAGGTCTTAAAAAAGAATCATTATTTCAAACTTTCTATTATATCTAAATTTTCCTTTAAAATGTTTCTTAATGGCTTTGAGCAGTTGACAAACATCCAAAAGAGTGCCATCCCAGTTATCTTGAAAGAGAGAAATATGATTTTAAAGGCGGAGACAGGAAGTGGTAAAACCCTAACTTACTTGATGCCATTCTTAGAATATCTCTCAAATCAGTCTCTAAACAAGGATAAGATTACTAGAGATAACGGTACTTACTGCATCATTTTTTCACCCACAAGGGAGCTTTGTGTTTAGATTGAGATTGAATTGAAAAAACTTTTGAAGCTTTTCTATTATGTCGTCGCTGGTACCATAACAGGAGGAGAAAATCCATTTAAAGAAAAGTCTAAATTAATAAAAGGTATGACTGTGATTATATGCACATGAGGGAGATTCTTGTATCATTTGCAACATACATCTGCTATCAACCTCAGTCATTTGAGCTATTTAATTTTTTATGAGGCAGATAGAATTTTGGATTAAGGTTTCGATAGAGAAATGACTTAATGTTTGAATGTAATTAACAAGAAAGTTCCGCGTAAATTTTCAACTCCCCTAGACAGTGGAAATTTCTGGAGTGATACTCTAAATGTAAACTTTGTATCTGCTACTCTGAACAGTAAAGTTGAGTCACTTGGCCAAAGGCTTATGGAAAACTATTCAAAAGTAGGTTTCGAAAAGAATCTTAATGAAGAGGAAGATCAAATTGCACAAAATTCCAAAATAAATCTAACAATACTTTATGGAAGTACCCACTCAATACAGATTACTTTACTTATTAGCCTTTCTATATGCTCATCAAGATGAAAAGGTTTTAGTATTCATAAGCAACTGTGAGTTAGTTAATTTCCTCTATCATTTAGTTAATAACTTGAATTGGAATAACTTTGGTAAAAGAGACGATTTCTATCAAACCTAAGGTGCTGAAGGCGTTCAAGAGGAAAAAGCTTAAACTTTATGTGGAGGTCACATTTACAAACTCCATGGTGATATGGATCACAATGAGAGAAAAAAATATCTTCGGAATCGATAAGGCAGATTCAGCAATCTTGATTTGCACTGATGTTGCGTCCAGAGGTTTGGACTTCAAGCATGTGGAATGGATTTTATAATATGATTTATCTAGTAACATTAAGGAGTATGTTAATAGAGTCGGTAGAACAGCTAGAATTGCAACTACTGGTTCATCCCTTTGTTTTATCATGCCTTAAGAAAGAGGATAAAAGAATTTTATGTTGTATTTCTTGATACATTAAACACTTGAAAAATAAGCATCATATTGAACTTCATCAAAAGACAATGTTGGAAATGATCAAGCAATTTCAAAAGAAAATTCAAGTGCTAAACCCTAAAAAGAGTATGTACTTTAAATAGCTCAAAAATATAGAAGATGAAGATGAAATGCAAAAAGCAATTCACAGATTGAGGCATTTGCTTAGATACACTGTGGAGTAAGATGGTTTGAATCTCATTAATATGGCTTAAATTGCAAAAAACTCTTCAACTAGAGCCTATGCTGGACATGCTCATGATATGAGAAGCATCTTTGAAATAAACAACTTGAACTTGACTGAATTCGCAAAGTCTTTCGCTCTCTACAAAAACCTTATGTCTGTAGGTCTACCTGCTTATTGAAAGAAAGAAGATTCCAAGAAGAAAATGCTCTCAAAGCATGACAAAAAAGATGGTTCATCTAAATCAGGGCTAACATCAGGCGCTACAGTTTCATTCGACGATGGCCAACTTTACTCCAAGAGGTTGAAGAAATCACAACAGAAGGGATTGGAGAAGAAACTTGGTTCAATTAGTGATGACGCATAGAAGGTGAGAGTCATGGGTTTGATCAGTCACTTGAAGAGAGCTGTGTATGTCAATGAGGATAAAATCGCATTAAGAAAGGGGAACTTCGAGAAGGCAAGGCATAGTGTCGGCAAGAAAGTTACAAATAGTAAATAAATGTTTATATAAATGCTTTTTATTAATAAAAAAGTATTAGATGAATTTATTTGAAGTACAATTGGGTTTATATTACCAATTTAATTAAGAAATAATATGCATTTTAAAAATAATATTGTCTGATGAAGTGATGGGAAAAAATAATAACAAATTTATAAAGATAGATCTAAAAAATATATCAAATATATTATTATAACTCAAAATAAAATGAATTTTAAAAATTGGTGTTTTATTATAATAATAGATTAATAAGTTAAGCTTAATATCTTAGTTTTGAAATTGATATAAAAAAATAAAAATATTTATATATCTTAATTTATAAAGAAGTTTCTAATGTTGTTTTTGATAAATTTTTTAGAAATAATTCGAATAATTTAAGATAATTAATAGAAAATATTTAATGATAACAATTTTTAATACTAAATTATAAAATATTAAATTCATAGGAGTTTTATATTTATTTCACTAATACATTATTTGTTATGAATATAACAAAATAAATATAAAATAATGATTTATATTAACTATTATAATATTAAACATCTCTCGTAACAAAGATTAAAATGAATAAAATTAGTTCAATAGCCCTTACTGTCCTTGCCTCAGCTACTCTTACTCTTGCTGAGCCAAACTAGCAAGATGCTTATGGTAGAGGATTGGTAAAGTCATTACCTCCTGCCAAGAAGGATGGGAAACAAATGGTGCACTTTGCTACCCAAATTGTTTTTATAATTTTTTTAAAAAGTTCTTTATACTGATAAACTTAGTCCTATATAAGTTAGGATTAATTGTGATGATGGTTATCACGGAGTTAGTCCAGTCTGCTGGTAAAGATGCCCAAGTGGCTTCACTGATACTGGTATTGACTGCCTCAAGCCCAAGTCATTTGGAAGAGGTGTCAGTTACGCACTTTGGCACAAGAGCAAGTGCCAACATGATCACCCAGAGGGAGGTGAGAAATGGGGAGCACTCTACTACCCCAAATGAAGAGAAGGCTTCCACAATGCTGCTTGCTGCATCTGCTCACCAAACTGCATTAATGGCCAAACTGATATTGGAGTCTCATACCAAAAGAAGACCTATGGAAGAGGTGCCGGTAAACCACTCGGATGCAGCAGTGGTCTCGAAGAATCTGGTGCATTTTGCTATTCACCCTGCAAACCAGGCTACCACGGAAATGGTCCAGTTTGCTGGGAAAACTGCCCAGCTGGCAAACACTCTTGCGGTGCTCTCTGTACTGATTCAGCTGATCAATCAATAGTCATAGCGAATAATGAATATAGTTTCTTTTATTAAAATTGAAAAATGCACTTAATCAGTTAAGAGTATCGTAAGCAACGTCTTTGAAGTTGCTGTCGAAGTATCTGTTGCTGCTACAACTGGAGAGGTCGATATCCCAGGCATCTTGAAACACTTCGGTGGAGCTGCTATCGAGCTTGTCAATGCTGTCTGTGATAAGCCATCAGCTTTCTATGATGTCTAAAAATCTTCATCAATCTATAACAACGGAGTTAGAGTTTCCTATTATATCTACATCAGCGAGGCTGACTTTTAACCTATCAATAAAGAGGAAGTTGAAAAACACCCCCAACACGAAATTCACCACCACCACATCATCAACATCAAGAATGACTGAGTGATATAAACTTAGTAAATCTTATTGATAACTCTGGAATCAATAAATCTATAATATTTAAAGAAGTATTTATCATATTTCTCAAACTCAAATAAATTGTGAAAAGATTTAAATAATTAATATTATTATAAAATTAGTCTTATATAATTTATGAGTGTTAAGAAAGGAGCAACAACAGATGCAGAAGCTGATGTAGTAGAGAGGCAAGGGACATACACCCCAGGAACAAGTAATGACTACGCTACCCGAGCTGATCTGAAACGACGCCGAAGCTCCAAGTCTTTCTACAACTAGGAACACGATAGAATCACAAACGACGAAGGGATTTTTGCTACTTTGTGTTGATTGAATGAGAGCAGTTCTTAGATCATCAAAGCCATTAACGAACCATCTAACTTTATGCATATTTGTGACAGGTTAAAACTGTTATCTGATTGCAAGATCTCCATCCATTATCGTCTTCAAGTTTTTTTTTATCAATCGATTGATTGTTGTAGAGACACTGAAGTCAAACCCAGTGTATTCTCTAGACTTCGGTATATATATGGTTCTAATAATCAAACTAGCTAATATAGAGCTATAAAATATATAAATCATAAATTAAATAAGAATGATAATATATGGTAGAGATCTCTATTAAATTTGCTTTTCTATTTTATTAACTCCTGCCTTTTATCTATTATCTATCTATCATCTATAATAAACTATTGGAAGTTAATTATTTAACCTTTACAATATGAAACATGGTCCATATATTTTGTGACTTGCTAATATATTTTTCAAATGACTCTGCTTTATCAATTATATGAATAAACAGATCATCTTAAAAAGCTAATAAAAATATTGGCTATCTATATGATAAAGTTAAACTATCAATTTTAAAGTTAGCGTAATTTAAAATACCGTACCTTCTCTATTTCATTTAATAGTCACTATTTCTAATTAAATATTTTATTATAATTAATTTACTTATTAAAATATACTTGATTACTAATACTTAACTTAATATCAAATCTTTCATTAACGCATATAGCTCTAATAATAGATTAAATTGAAATAAGTATTCCAAATTTGAATAGTTAATTTAAACATTAAATAAGTTCTTGACCTAATTTCTTAAGTTCTCAGACTTGGAATACCATCCTGAATACTATAAAGATATTAATATAAAAAAAATCATTTTAAGTTTAAAATATTTAAGATTGTATTGCTAAATGATTGAACTTACTGTCTCTTTTTTCTTGAGTAAGGGTCTTGGGTAGCTCAACCTAATAGGTAAAAATCAAATCTCCATTGTCAGTGGGGTATTCATATACTGGCGTACCAATTTAAATTCAAAAATATGGAACTATAACAGTAGAAATTGATATCAATCTCTCAAGTTTGAAACCATTCTCAAAA
>ARYC01008830.1:0-23178 GCA_000711775.1 Oxytricha trifallax
AAATGTACTATATGCAGTGAAATCATCAGATTATTATTATTATTATAATAAATTACCTTATTAAAATTTAAAAAACAGCGTTCATAGTATACAAGTTACTTTTAGTAAAATATTTGTAAATATTTTTACCTAGTGAGAATTGATTCTGCTAATAATAATTAAATAATTTAAGCTATTAATATGTTTTGATAAAATAAATTTACTATTAAATGTGGACATCTTGAAGAACTAACATTTACTATGAGACAGTTGCTTTTAAGCATATTGTAGGTTAATTTTTATTGACAAAAACATTAGGATTTGATCTAAAAAAATATACAATTTCCTTTATAGATTAATTTATTGAATACTATATATTTATATAGATATAATATAATTAATTTGTTATAACTAATTGTTAACCTATATTTTATTGTAATTATTTTTTATTTATCTGTTAAATGCTTAATTAGAATGGAATAATTTCAATCATTTTTAATTGGCCGTTTAATTACTCCATTATATACTCTTTAATAATCTTAATTTATCCTTAAGGTACCAATAACATAAAGTTCATTGATATTGTGCTGTACTCATAGATGATTCAAAACCCCAAAACCCCTTAATGAGGTTTATAAGTGCTTTGATTTGTAGGGAATTTGTTAGGGGTTGGGGTTATAATTAAATGCGAGACAAAAATAGCAAGATTTTGAGGTCTATTTATGATGAAGAGTATATAGATTTAGTGTATAAACTGCGATATGGAGTTGATATATACAGTGAATAAATCAAACCAGTACTAAACTATAAGTCTATTGCGCTACTCATAAAGCGAAGTCAGACAACTGTTCGTTCCCACTGTCTTATAGCACTATAATTAAAGAAATAGTAGCTAAATTCTTAGCCTAAGAGGTAGTCAAAGTTTCTATAGAAGCAAATTGACTATCTTATTAATGAAAAAACTTTGAAGTATTGGGCTCACTTCTCTTTAGACCAACGAGCTACTATGTTTCATCGCCAATTCCCTGAGATGAAGATCTCTGCTTAGTCTATAGCCAACATCTATAAACGAAATGGTATTTCTTACAAAAGTGTTAATCGTATAAAGAGAGTGATTGATTTCACTCTGCCATTTTACAACAATAACCTAAATTATATTTATAATTAAATGCAGAGAGCTATTACTAATAATATTAAATTTATACATGCTGACGAGGCTGTGTTTACCTTCAACACCTTTATATAGAAATCTTGGTATAAGAGGCATAGTAATATAGAAGTATATGACTAGAAAGTCAAGGTATAAACAATAGCAATTCTTGGAGGTATAAGCGAGGATACTGGTTTAGAAACTTATGTTATTCATCCTCGCTCTATTAAGACAGAGCAGTATATAAAGTTCTTAGAGCAGCTAAGAGAGAAGTACCCTGAATAAGAGATTATACTATTCGTTGATAATCTTTCTGTTCATAAGACTAAAGAAACAAGGAAGAGTTATGAGCAACTTAGAATAACGCCAGTGTTCAACGTACCTTACAGTCCATAGTTTAATGGAATTGAGTTCTACTGGGGCATATTAAAAGGCCATTACAAGAAACTGCTGCTATACCACTTGATGCATGACCTACCTATCGATACAGTAGACTTTATTAAAAGGTCAGCGAAGAGAGTAGATAATTTATTGGCATAAAAGTGTGCGAAAGAAGGGAGAGTGAATGTATATAAATAAGTTTTGTAGTTAAGTTAATGAATATATAAGTCACATTTAGAATGCTTTAGAGGGAGCTGGCTTCTCTTTCTTTTCTTCTACTTCTTGCTTCCCTCCTCCTAAGTTTCTTCTCTTGCTGCCAGCTCCAGCATCTATATTCATTTACTCTGGAGACTAAATATTTGAATAAAGTCTCTTGCTAACATCATACTTTGTCTGCGACTTTCGCTCTCTATGAAGCTTGCTCGATTCCTTCATCAAGAAGATGCCAGTACCAGATTTTTCTAAAGAGGTAAACTACAAATCTTACTTGAAATATAAGGGTGCTTCTGCAGCTCTGATAGCCAGCTCGCACTTATCTTGATCCCTTGTTTATCCTTATCTTCTGAAGAGATGCTGTACCTTTTCTTATGAGATTCTTGAATAATTTCTTTCAAGTAATCACCTTTTATTGTTGCAAGTATGCCAAAGAAATAGTTTCTTTCAGGAAGTTTACTTGACAACTGCTTCTTTGTAGGCAGGTACAACGAACTCTGGGTCATTCATTGCATCATCATATAAATTAGTCACAGAGATTTCAGGATAGTTTGGAATCTCTGCAAACTTTACATCTTAAGTTTTTAATGCTTTCTTCTCTTCGCAGAGTATGGCTCTTAAAAATGAAATTTTAGTGCCTTCCATCGTTGGGAGGAACAAAACAACTACATAATCAAGATTAGTTACTATGAGTTCAATACCTTGCTGCACCAGGTAGCGGTGCAAATCCTCCTTGCTTCTAAATCTTTGAATCAATTCTTGTGCTTGCACTCTTTTCATTGCATCATTCATTGACTCCATCTTGTTTACAGATCTAAGAAATGATATTCAAATTTAAGTTTATTGATTTCAATTATATACCTCAGTAAAACATACTATTAAATATGGGCATCCTATAGGAGATCAACCTCTAAGAAGAATATGGAGAAAGTTTTGAGAACTGGTTTCAAACTTGAGAGATTGATATCAATTTCTACTGTTATAGTTCCATATTTTTTAATTTAAATTGGTACGTACTTAATTAGGAGCAGCTCCTAAAATGCTAGTACGTAATTAGGAGCATTAATTAAAGCTAGTACTTAATTAGGAGCACCCTAATTTTATCATAAAATCACAAAATACCTCCTAAAGCAGTACGTACTTAATTAGGTGCACCTCCTAAATCGGAACGTACTATAATCAACTTATTATTGATAGTAAAAATGGTTACTTTCTCACCCATTTTTAGAGCTGGTTCGTCTCTTAGTGCTCATTTATCTTTGCTAATACTCTAAGAACTTCCCTTGATACTTGTAGGCTTGCAAAGCTCTCATATAAGCTCTCAGTTATAGAGGCAGTTTTATAATTTTAAATTCAATTTAAATATGAGCGCTAACATTTTAAGAAAAACAACAGCACTTCCATAAAACTAAATGAGACTTACCTTTGGGAGCAATAAAAAGTGTGATAGCTGCGAGATGAACTCTCATAAGGAACTACCAGAGCTATCACATGATGTCTCTGTTATTAAAATTGAAATTAATAATAGAAAATTAATAGCAAACAAGTGTGTGGGAGACAGAGAGGAGGAGAAAGGTATTAATGAAATTCCTATACAAACTGAAGAAGTTGAAGTCTATTTTTGTGAGCTATATGAGAGAGATTTTGCTCATAAATCAAGCTGGTACAGACATAAGAAACAGCATAGAGAAGCCAAGCCCACTGTATACTTAAAGAATGATAAAATAGATGGAAAGTATGACTGCTTTGAGTGCCATAAGCAATACTCTCATACAAGAGACCTAAAGAAGCATCTATTAAAAGCTCACAAGAAAGATATAGAAGTTGAGAATCATGAAGCTGAGCTGAAGTTCTAAACAAAAGAAAAGCGAGGGAATATTCTAAGGTCGTAGTACCTGAATAAGCTAGAGAGTTAGAGTACGTTAAGAAGGCACGCAACCAACTGACCTCTGAAATAACAAAAATTATGATCAAGATTCAATACAAGAAAATACCGGTTCTTGCTTAAATTGACCTAGACACTTCTCTTTAAAGCTACCTTATAATAGAAGACTCCTTTGATAAGAAAGTTATTAATGATCATCAATACGCATACAAGGTGTATCCCTTCAACTGTCTCTTAAGTGATGATAAATATCAGATGGAGTTTACAAATGAGTATCAAGTACTCACTTAAGCTAAGTTTAAAGAGTGTAGTTACTTAATCAAGCTAGATGCTGTTCTTCTTGCCAAGGATCATGTCGCTCTCAGACTCCCACTCTATGAAATGACCCTCAGAGATTTTATTACTGATCAAAGGAATCATAAGTAGCTTGCTTTTATAGCAACCTAAACCTTACAAGGTATAAAAGAGTTACATAAGTTAGGCTTTGTTCATAGAGATTTGAAGCCTGAGAATATTAGATAAACTTCTCACCTGTAAGAGTGGCAATTATTGACTTCAACAGAGCATTAAGGGTGGAAGTATCAAGGCTAGGAAGTGTTATGGGAACTCCAGGTTATTATCCTGAAAGAGAAGACTGGAGAGATGGAGATTATTAATGGAATGTGTGGGCTTTAGCAGCAATAATAATAGAGTGCGATATGCCTCGCAACGATTACTATCTACCAGGTGTGAGAAAGATGCTAAGCAAAGAATCAAGTAATTTATAGACAAAACCAGAGTCTCTCAATCATTAAAATAAATGGCAGAATCAATAATATTAAAACCAAACTCTAGATCAGACATAATATTAGAGCAGATAGAGTTGTGGTTAAGTAAGATAAACTTCAGACCACTCCCACAAGATCCTAAAGTGCATTTTGAGTGATTTAATTAAATAAATTTACTATAAATTTCACATTAAAACCTATTAATAACCCCAACCCCTAACAAATTCCCTACAAATCAAAGCACTTATAAACCTCATTAAGGGGTATTGGGGTTTTGATTGCTTGAATCAACTTTGCGGACGATAATATCTTTTTTAAGTCAAGAAAACAATTCAAGAAACTTAGCATTCTTAGAGTTATCACACTTCAACCAATTTTAGTTAAGATAACTAATTGCAAATATTATGTTTTAGAATAGTTATTGAAAATTCCTTTGAATACTTAAAATTTAAATAATATATTATTTAGACATATATACCATTCTATTTTAGGTTAAAATATTATCTAGAATGCATTTCTATTTTAGATTAAAAACAACCACAGTAGAGATAAATGTTATTTTATTTATTTCATTAATAATATAATAAATCATAATCATTAATTTCAGTTTTCTTTATCAATTAATTTTGAATGATTCCTTATATTATTTCTTGAATTAAACTCAATAATAACTTAGCAGAAAAGCAAAAGCCATTATTTTGAGTTAATTATTGAAAATTTATAATCCCTCAAATACCGATTAAATGATAAATATTAAATTAAACTTATAAATTAAAATTCTAATATGGCACTTATATTTTTAGCTGAATAATTACCTCACTGAAATTATCAATTTCTCATCAATTTTTAATGTACGGTATAAGTTTCCTTTAATTATAATTATAAAATATTATCATTTAAATAAATCTATAATATCTATGATTCGGGTTTACATTTATTTGGGAAAGTTTTTTAAAAATATATTGTTTTTAAAAACTTTAAATATAAACTAGGTGAGTAAGTTCGAAAATCCTTTACATTAGTAAAAGTATTAATAAAAATTATTTACTTAATGATAAAGTAAGAAAAGACTTGCAATAAGTAAAAGGAATAATCTTGAATTAGCTTAATTTATATATTATATAGTAAAATAAGAACTTTGCTAATTAAAACCCCATAATTCCTTCAGTAGTTTGATTGAGTTTTTATTGATAAAAGTAGACTATTAGTGCATACTTTATTAGGGTTTTAGTAGGGTTTATGTAGGAAATTAGGGTTTAAATTTATAATGTAAATTAGTGTGTATTTTATGTGTTTTATTTTAAATATTAACTCAAACATTACCTTTGCATCATGAGGCAACTTTCTAAATTTAATTTCTCCTAACAAACTAATTATCTAGTCAATTTTATGATCTGTTCTGTTGTTAGGCTTCAGGATAATTTGGTCAGCCATATCTTTCATTTTCCTTTTATCTTATTTTGCTCTAAATACTGCTGGATTCTTTGCTTTGAATCTTTTTCTCTTCTACAACTGCAGTAGTCATTTCTTTGCATATCGCACTCTATTATTATTGCTGCTAGAGACCAGATATCCCACTTAATATCTTCATACCTCCAGTCTTCTCTCTCTGGAAAATATCCAGGAGTGCCACGATCGTTGGCCAGTCCTGAAGCCTCAAATCTCTACGATTTATTGAAGTCTATTATTACCACTCTGAGTGGTGAAAAGTCAAGCATAATGTTTTCAGGCTTTAAATCTCTGTGCACGTATCCTAAAGTATGCAGCTCCTCAATACCTTTGCAGACATTTGTTAGAATAAGAGGTAGTTACTTTGGACATCTAGTCTTGGATATAGTCTCTCAATGTCATTTAGTATAAAGGTAGACGAAAAGCTACATGATTTTAAGCAAGGAGAATTGCTTAAAGTTTAATTATAAATCTGCTCTGTCTATCCCTTTCTTTAGTAAGAGCTTGAAACTCATTGACAAACTCCATTTGATACTTATCATCACATTTAAAGTAATTGAAAGGATAAATTTTGTAAGCAAACTGCTTATCAGTTATGACTTTTTTCTCAAATATATCCTCAAGAATAAGATAACTTTCTTTGCACTCAGTTAGGCCAATTATATTCAATATTGGAAGCTTGAGTGCATGCATCTTGAGAGTAATTTTTACTATTTCAGAGGCAGGGAGGTTTCTCACTGCTTTAATGAGTTTATTCTCTTTCATGACTATTTGCTCCAAAAATTCTAAAGGGTCTTTTTGCTTTCTTTTCTGAAGAAATACTTCACCAGTCTCAGGATCTATGACCTCAAACCTTTTGCCATGCTTTTTTCGAGGTGAACTTTTAGATCCCTTGATTGCATTACTTATTACAGTAAGGGCAAAAATATTATCCATCTATCTTATCATGCTTAAGATAGAGCTTGGGTTTGTTATAATGCTGCTCTAAATTATGACGTTTGAGAGCAGATTTATATGTTAAACTCTTCTAACACTCTTCTCAAAATGATCTATCTTTATTTCTTTTTTCTCTTCCTCGACCATTTTTATTGGTACCTCACATTATATTTCTTAGCTCTGCATATCTATTTTACAATTGAATTGCTATTCAAAGTCCGAGACCTAAGGTAAGAAATTTCAGGTTCATATTAAATAGAGGCATCAAAAGTCTCAATTTTCTTTTGATTCATGAAATAAGGTTTTTGCTGGCTAATGCCAAGAAATGCAGCTTTTCTAAGTAAGTTACCGCTCATTTTATAAATACGATTAATAATTATATAAGCTGTATTAATTCTACCTTTAAACAAAAGTAAGAGCAAATCCTTAAAGATTTAGAGAGGAATGATAAGAACAGAGTGCGTGACATTAGTTTAAATTTTATTAAATTTTATAAATATTTTATATACTAATTCATCCATTTTATACATTAAAATGCACCTAAATATGTTTTGGGAAGTTAGGTTGTCCTCCTAAATTAGTTCTCGCAAAATTAGGAGGGGAAGTTTTAAAATTTAATTTTTTTTATGTACCACCTAATACGGTTTTGAACTTTAATTTAACCTCCTTATAAAGTTTTAAATAAATTAGGAGCAACACCTAATTAAATTAATCATTATTAGGAGCAATTTAATGGAGAAAGTTTGATAAAAATGGAAGTCAAACTCTTAAACTTGGATAAAGTTCCTCCATCTTTATCTATTTATCTGATTCAGGTTGACCTCGAAGTGGATCTCCCTATTTAGTAGTAAAATTTTAGTGAGTTCAGAATGGATATCCATAATTTTAAATTTCATAGACATTTATAGAAACTAGAAGCAAGATGGAGTCTATGAATGATGCAATGAAGAGAATTTAATCTCAATATATTATAGGAAAATTAAGAAGTAAAGAAGATCTTTACAGATACTTGGTATAACAAGGTATGTTTTCACTTATAACTAACTTAATAAACATAGTCGGATTGATCTTGCCAAAACAGGAGGGAACAAAAATATTATTCTTAAAGGCATTGTTAAGTAAAGAGAAAAAACAATTAAGTCTAATGAAATCAGAATGATCGAGATACCTAACTACCCTGAAATATCAGTAACAAACCTCTATGATGATGCTATGAGTGATTCAGATGTTGCTCTCTACCTTCCATCAAAGCTGCAACTCTCTAATAAGTTGCCAGAGAGAAACTTCTTCTTTGGCGTCATTGGAACTCTGAAACCCGAGCACTTAAATGAAGAAATTTAAGAAGCTCACAAGAAACGCTATAGCATCTCTCCTGAAGAAAAAGAGAAGCAGGGAATTAAAATCAGCGACATCTGGCTCAAGGAACTGCAGAAGCATCCATTCATCTCTAGTAAGCTTAGTCTTCTAACTTTATAGAAAAACCTGGCACTGCTATTTACTTGATGAAAGAGCGCAGCAAATTAAACAGAGAGAGAAAGTCTCAAGTAAAGCATGAATTGAGTAAGAGACTCTTCAAAGATTTATAAAATCCAGACGAGATGAACATAGATGCAGGGGCTGGCACTAAGAGAAGAAACATAGGCCCAAGAAAGCAATAAGAGGAAGAAAATAAAGAGAAGCCAAATCTATTTACGGGCAAATTTAATATGCAAACTTATTCATTCGCTTAAATATAAAACTTATTTATAAACACAAAATCTCCCTTCTCTAGCACATACATTAGCTTTATCATCGCTGAATCTCTTAGCAGCACTCTTAATAAAATCTACTGTATCTATCTTCAAGTCGTGCATCAAGTGATAGAGCAGCAATTTCTTATAATGAGCTTTCAATAACCCCCAATATAATTCAATTCCATTAAACTAAGGCTATAAAGAACATTAAATACAGGTGTTATGTTTAGCCTTTCATATTACTTCCTTGAGTCTTTTGTTTTATGAACTGATAAGTTATCAACGAACAGAATAATCTCTTAGCCAGCGTATTTGTAAGAACTTAATATATTATTCAGTCTTAATAGAACGAGGGTGGATAACATTAGTCTCTAGGCCACTATCTTCACTGATACCACCAAGGATTGCATGAGTTTAAATCTTAACATTTTAGTCATAAACTTCTATATTACTATACCTCTTGTACCAAGACCTTGGTAAAAAGGTACTGAATGTAAATTCAGCTTCATCAGCGTGTGAACGTTATATTATGCTCTTAAGACCTCTGCATTTAATCAAATATATAATTTAAATTAGCTTATAAAATTGATCATTAAAGTCAATCACTCTCTTTTGCGATTGACTGTCTTGTAAGATATTCCGTTCTTTTTATATATGTTAGCTATCGATTAAGCAGATATGTCAAGCTCAGGAAATTGGCGATGAAACATCACAGCCCTCTAGGCTAGAGAGAAGTGAGCACAGTATTTAAGAGTCTTATCATTAATAAGATAATCAATATGATGCTGCTAAAATTATAATGGTCTCCTAGGCTTAGAATTAAGTTGATATCTCTTTAAGTTCAATGCTAATAGACAGTGAGACCTAACAGAAGCAGGCGATTTATGGAGCAGCCTTGCTATAGATGAATAATTAAGAATAGGTCTGAGTTGATCACTATATTCATCGAATCCATAACGCAACTTAAACAATAAATCTATATACTCACAGTCATAAACATGCCCCAAACCTCGCATACGCTCACTTAAATTACTAATATTTAAACATTAAACCCCTACATAAACCCTCTTAAAACCCTAATTTAGTATGCACTAATACTCTACTTTTATCAATAAAAAACTCAATCAAACTACTGAAGAGGTTTTTGGGTTTTGAATGTTATCAGTTTAATTTAGTATATCATAAATATTTGTTATTTTAAATAAGTTACCATAGATAATATAAAAAATTTGAGGCTTAAATAAACATTTATAAGACTCAATTCTCAATTCCACCTTAATTACTCTAAACTTGTTGATGTAGCAGTGAATGAAGAGCTCATTTTCAAAGAAAAATGTGAGAAAATGAATCAAAAGATAATTCTAATTAATAATTTAAAAAGTTCATAAAACTGCCTAGGAACGTATTTCGTAAAGTGATATATCAAGCTTCAAAGCTTCGTTAAATAGTCAAAAAAAATATATATACAGTATAAATTAATAAACTCATAAGCTAACCTTTAACATAACAACCATACTCTGAAGAATGACTATATATTAAAGAGTATATTTTATTAACACCCTTTAGTCAGTTGAGAGACATTAACTCACTTGAAAAAACATGGAGTTTTATTCTGACATAGGTAAATCTAATAAAAAAGAATTATATTACATTCTTAACTTTATACTTCTTTGTAGAGACTAGGCCAGTTCCAATCTTAAATAAGCCTTTCTTTATTTATAAAGACAATGTAATCTTCAAATTAGGAGAGTACATTAACCAAAGACTATCAATATCAGTCAATAGTAAACAAATATTTCCTGATATTAAAATAAATGAAACATTATGTTTAACAAAATTTTACTCAATAACTGCTAATTATTCTCAAGACCCTAAGGATAAAAAAATTGATACACATTTAAACGACTAATTATAAAATTACTCCATCTTAGAATATTTCCTAAGCTTTCTATTTAGTAAAAAACACATCACTGAAATACAGGTGGCTTTTGAATATTCTCAAATACGTCACTTGCTTACAAAGATACTTATTATTATTTAATACCTAAATTCTATTTAAAAATCACCCAAATTCTTATTTATTAAGTAAGTCCACAAATTACTTAATGAATCAATCCATTGGAAATAAAGCCATAAGTGAAATTACAGTCACACTCACTAGCCATAATAATTATATAAATCTATGATAAATATAATATTAATTTGTGTAAATGATGTGGAATAAATCATTATACTTTAACCTTTCAATTAATATAAATTATTAAGGTATAAATAAATATATGCTATATTTTAATTTAATTAAAAGATTATTGAAGCTTAGGTATTAAATGAAAAATTTTTAGAGAATTATATTAAGTACTCTTTATAAAAAACATATAAATCATACTATTATAGTTATGTTTGGAATGTATACTTATAAATAAATATCAAGGTAGATGAGTATAATAATATAGCTCCAAAAAATCTGGATGTGTGGTTAAGGTGGATTAAGTGATTTGAGAGTAAGTATGAATGATTATTAATCAGCAATATATTTAATATTCAGAGTAAATTTAGAGTGATAAAGTCTTAAATACTTCATTTTCTCTAAATCTTCAGAATCATGATCATTATGATTTCTCGATTAAAACTCGAGTAGGTGCTAATTAGGTCGTTTACATTCGTGTCAGATGATTTAATCTTAGACACTTCTTGATTTACGAGGATTTTCTGAGCATCGTTGAGAAAGTCTCGTCTCTCTCCATTTAAATTTTTGATTATTTTAATAGTTTTGAGATTATAAGTTAAGTTACTATGTCTGACTTTAAATTTTTGAATTTTAATGCTTTTATTAATGATTTAACTATAGGTTTACTATATAGAAAAATTTAATAGGAGAAGTTTAATTACATTAAAATTTAATGTGATATATTAAAGCTCAGACCAAGTAACTTAACTTATAATCTCAAAAATATTAAAAAAATCAAAAATTTAAATGGAGAGAGACTTGACTTTCTCAGCGATGCTCAGAAAATCCTCGTAAATAGAGAAGTGTCTAAGATTAAAACATCTGACACGAATGTAAAGGACCTAATTAGCACCGAATCAAGTTTTGATCGAGAAATCATCATGATCATGATTCTGAAGATGAAGATTATGAGAAAATGAAGTATTTAAGACTATATCACTCGACTTTTACTCTGAATATTATATAATTTGTTGATTTATCATTCATACTTACTCTCAAATCACTTAATTCAGCTTAAAAGCCAAAATCCAATAAAATTAAAGTGATCTAAATGTCTGAACCTATAGAAATATACTATAATCATTAACCAATAATAATTAGACATATTAATTAAGATTAATCTTTAAATTTAATTATATTAAATTATTAAAATAAGAAATGTAAATAAGTGATATTGTAATAAATATTTTTCCAACATATAAAATCTTAAGACTATATTAGTTAAGAAGTGTTGATCGAAATATGGACGTCAAATGAAGAGATTATATAAACATGGATAAGTCCCTTATAAATTAAAATATTGAATTTTATTCTTGCATTCCTAATTCTAAATTTATAATTCATATTAAGAAGGTTTTAATATTAATGAGGAATTCATTCAGAACGAGAAAATTTTTAATTAAAAATTTTAAATAAATCAGAATGTATAAGTAACTGCAACTTATCATAAATATTTACAGATAAAATTATTATTTCTATTACTTAACTGCCTCATATCTAAAGTAACACTCTGAGAGTATTATTATTATTTATAAGGGTACTCTTAAAATTGTAAAATAGATTAATAGTTGCTCAAGATACTTTAATATGGTTATATATTATACAAAGTTGCATGGTAATAAATTGATGAATCCACCATAGATCAAATGGAATTCATAGAATTATAAAATATTTTATGATGAAAATAAGTTATTTGATTTTGCTGCTTCTCATTTATTTTATTAGTTAATATAAGCCAGTTAAATGAATGCATAATTTAAATCATTATTTAATTTGATTTTCTGATTTGTACTTTGTATTCTTTTTATAGATACAGATTCCATGTTTGCTTCGCGTCTTCATTTTTTCTTTGTTGTTTTTGTTATTTAGATTTAGGTATGACTGTTGGTATTTATGGGGACAAGAGCTTATTCCTGTGTTATTTCGATAATCCCATGTTCAAGTCTTTTGCTAGTATTTTATTGATATTAATGCCTGTTATTCTCTCTTTTATTTATTTTTAGATGGTTTTAATTTTCAACTCAGTTATTGTTCATAAATTTAATTTATCAATTTTAATTTTGATTGAATGACTTAACTACCATTTTTGTTGAACTTAACTTCATTTAGAAATATTTTCATTATCTTTTGACGGAGCTTGTTTCTACTACTTTAATTCCTCCATCTTTTGAAATTCTATAATTAAGTCATATGCATATTTTACCACCAGCTGCTCTATTTTTTATTTTAGATAGGGTCTTTCTCTAATCATTTTTTAGATATAAAGTTTAAAGAATTAAGGCTCTAACAATAATACTTGTGTTAATCCTTGTGATATTTATATCATTATTCTATTAAAGGATACGGAGGTTTATTGTAAAGTTAAGAATTTTTAATATTATTTAAGACTCTAAGTGTAGTCACCTCTTGAATTTATTTGTTAATTTTTTGAATAACTTATCGTGTTTTACATTATCGCAGGATCCTGATAAATCACCCCATAATTAATATATCTGCCATTTTTTTGTACTTTGTGGAATATAATTGGAGTCTGTAATTGTCACCTAAGTTTATTTAATTTAGCGTTCATCTCTTCATTTATAACTTTTTCTGGATTATGTTTAATAAAAAATACTTTCTTTCTTTTTCCAGTAATTTGATAATTTTGGATGGTTTTTTTGTTAGCATTTGTAATTTTCTTATCATTGAAAATAGTAGCAAAATGTCTCAGCTACTCTTTATTAAATCAATTTGAGCCTATAATTCCTCGTAGCTATCGTCTTATTATTATTTTAATATAAGATCAACTTCTTTATTGATATTTTTTAAAATGCTTTTTTCTATTATTTTATTAATTTTTACACTATGAACATCTAATTACTTTCCTACTGTTTGTTATAGTTTATTTGTATCTAGCATTGGATAAGCTTAGAAATCTAACTCCTTTAGTATAAGCTAATCATTCATGTCTTTAACTATCGTAGCTTTAGTTTAAAAAGCTTGTGATGCCTCCAAAACATCTTGTTAAACTGTTAGCAATACACTTTTCACTTTAATGTTTCTGATGCATCTCAAGCCAATTATAAAATTCTTTTGAATGTGTGGTTCTCTAGGTTTATCATAAAATACCTAAGGCAAAATATTTCTGACATTTTATATAATTTTATATCGTTCTCATAGAAGTCTCCAATTAGTAATATTAACTAATTTGATAGCTTATTTAACTTACCAATAAATCTTAAGATTTCCTAAATTGCTAGAATTTTTATTGATTTGGTACTGGGTTATTTAAACTAACAATGTTAAGAATCTGCCACTTTTACCATTTTCTGATTAGTTGTTGTTTACTTTTACTGTGATAATTATAGAAGAGTTATTTTTGCTTTTAGATGATTGAAGAACTGCATTTATTAAAATCTATTAAATTGACTACACTTTCTCTAGAATATTCCAGTATTAGTTTTCTACTAATACTGCAAAATCTAGGTTTCCAAGTTACTCTGTATAATTTACCACGAATTTAGTTTCTGTTAATTCTAAAATTTTAGCACCATAAGTCATCATTATTAATTAGATTTTCTAGAATATTCGTTACAAAAATCTTATATATTTTGAGTGAGCTATTTTAAAGTCTTTTGTGAACTGTAGGATTTAATTGTTTAATTCTTTAATAATATAATTATTATCAATAAATTTAATGAGACATGATCTTCATTTTGCTTTTTATTTATGTCTTTATTCTATCGTGATCATAATTATTTATATTTTTTCTTGGGGAAATGGGGTTTTTTGGGGTTTTGTAAGTCCTTTAATTTGAGTGGAATAGCCACTTTCTCCAAATTTATCTAAGATTTTGTAACCAGTTAGCTTTAGGATTTTAGTAACTATTAATTGGGAGTCAAGTCCATTTATTTTTATAAATTAATAAAGTTCCAAGTCATTTCTAATTTATTGAAAATTATAAGCGATGATTTTAGATTAAACAGAAATTGTGTAATGTGAGCTTTAGCTTCAATACTAATTGATGACTTTTACTTAAATTCATTGAGTTTTATTCTCGTTTTATGCTTTAATTCCTGCACTTATGATCATGTCTTCCTCTACACTTTAGATTAATCTTATGATTGCGGCCTTCCATCAAAACTCTTTATTGCCTTATGCATTATTATATATTTTTTATTTGGCCAGGTATTTTAATAGCTTTTCGTTTCTCATTTATTTAACTTCTAAATCAGTATTTTTGAGTTCTTTGCTAAACATCTTGCTGCTGCTCCATCAGGTTAGAATCTCACTATTTGATTCTCATTATTTAATTTGATGAACACAACCTTTCCAAATAATATGTGGAGCTGCTTGAATGGATGTTTATTCTTATTGTAACCATAATTCTCTCCATGAAAATAGTGTTTTGATCTATTTATTTCTCAAAGTGATCAAAATCTTCAAATTCTATTAGATTATTTACTTTGAAATGTTTTACTTTTTAGGTATTAACTCAATTTATATTTGCATAATCTCATAAACTTGCTTTAAAGTTTTTGACTATTTGATTAAGTTTTTTGAAACTAGCATAATTACATGAGAATAGCCCATTTTCAGTATCTTGAAACTGAATTAAATACATGAAATCTCTTTCCGCTACTCCCACAGTAATAGCCATTTAATTCTATGTGACTATTACCATCTTGATGATATAATTTGGAGTTTGAACATGTGAACACTCTCAGCTTCATTAACCTTGATGGTAATTATATTTAAAAGATTAGTTAAGAAAGCAGAATTTGTAACTATTTTAAAAGTTACATACACAACTTATTTATGATTTATTTATGACTTTCCATCCTGAGAAGCACACTATCTGATTGTTTCACTAGTTTATCTAGTTGCTTTCTATATAGATTTTCACCCAAAATTTCTAAACTTTGCAGCATAATGTTTTCTTAATTTTTCAACAATCTTGATAATTTATTTGAATAATAATGATTTATTATTTTCATCGAAATCTGCAAAATCCTGCAATTTTTCTATTTTACAAGAAGATATCCTGAAGATTTAACTAAAATATGATCAAGATCTCAAGAAAAAATTTTAAAGACTTAAAAGTTATTCGCAATGCATTAATGACTTTAGCTTTAACAAAAACTTAAGTCGTTGGTTTAAATATGGAAAAATAAAAAAATATTAAAATATATATATTAAAGTTATCCCATTTCGAGATATTAATGTCAATAATAATAATAATAGTGACAGAGTGTTATTTTAAATATTAGCTAATTAAGTTAATATAATTATAATTTTATCTGTAAATATTTATGATTGGTTGCAGTTTCTTATACAACTGATTTATTTAAAATTTTTATTTCACAATCTGCCCATTCTGAATGTGTTTTTTTAATATTAGATTTAATATAAAGTTTTAAGAGATAGCAATATACCGAAGATGAAATAAATAGTCATCTGTGGAAAAGACGAAGAACTGAAAAAACAATAAATAAAAAGCTCAAAGCAGCTTAAAAGTTAAATTTTAAGAATAAATGTGATATAATATTTAAAGGGAGTTTATTTGAGGAAATAGTGTATTTGAGAAAACTTAAACAGTTGAAAGAAAGGATAATAAAACTTTAAGATCAATTTAATAATATTGCTTATGATTTTAATGGTAATTTAGAGTAATTCCAATGAAGTAAAAATTGGTATGATTGATTTATTTGAATATATATCTTGGGAAGAGAAGAAATATAAATCTCACTTATTATTTTAAAGCTTGCTGTTGAGATAGTTAGTGTTCACCTAAATCTTCATCATTAAACTAATTTTTATACTGTATCTGGTAATTTAGAATAAATTTCACCAGATGTGATGAATGAAAGTTTTTTAAAGCTCAAACAAACTAATCATAATAATCAGCGTATAGATATCTTTAAGCAATATACATATTTAGTGACGACTTCTACAGCCTTATAATTTATATTGTTATAATTTAAGAAATAAACAAGTTTAAATTCAAATGTTATATAAATAAATAATCTCCAGAAATATGGGACAAGAAAGATTTATAATATATTAGCTTATCAGGTAGTAAAATTTTTAAGTTCATATTTTGTTTAAATTACACATATTCATCTAGAGAATAATATTTAGAACTGAAGAATTAAATATAAAAAAAATTTTAAGATACAATTTAATTGAAAATAACAAAGATAGTAGGATTTTTATCTTTAATAAGAATTAAAAAATATGCTTAGACTAAACTAGTATGTAAATACACACTTCTAATTGCTGCGCTAGAATATAATTATGTTAGAAATTCTAAAAATAAATATCATCATTATAAAATATTTAAGAGCAGTTAGTGATTAATTCAAAATATATTTACAGTAGTATTCGATGATAAATTATATATTTATTATCAAAATAAAGTTTGTTTGTTGTATTTAAAATTTTAAAATTTCCTCTTCTTTTATATTTCTTATCAATAATAAGATAAATATTAAATATAATGGCTATATTAATGTTGAATTTTACTCCTTCAAACTTATATCTACTTCAACTCACCTTGTATTGTTCCAATGAGGCTAAAATTTAAAATGTAATATCTTTGGAAAGTCCTCTACAAAACCCAATATCTAAGTAACGCAGTTGGACATTCTCGATTACCCTTCAATGTGATTAATAGTCAAAATGAGATATTTGGGCTATTTCTTATTTTTTAAATGGAAAATAGCTAAGGAGTACTCCTTGAGGTCCTACAACTTTGTTTTTAGTTTCTCTGTCCTCAATAACCCCCATAATATATCTTGAGATATATTACTATATCAAAATTTTAATATCCCCTATTTGATTCTACACCCGCAAATTGTGATTATTAATATTATAATTGCTGTTTTTTATAAACATATTTATTATATATATAATTAGATTCACTAAAAAAAAAAAAAAAATAAAAAAAATTAGAGATCTCTAATTAAATTTTGATCTCTTTTTTTTAATTTCCCTTGCCTTAAGCGATTCACTACCACTACTATATATAATTATTTTTTTATTTTTTCCTTCAATTTGATATTCATATCATTTTTAAATCATTTCTTTTATATATTTTGTTATTATATTTTTACCATTAGTTAGATAAAATATTTATTCCACCATATTTTATTAAATATCATTTATTTTTTTATACTATAATTCTTGTTCCAGTATTAATTTCGAATAAGCTTTAAATAATAATAATAAAATTAAATACTATAATTCTTTATTATTTTTATGCTATATTCCCTAATTATTTTTTCCTATTTTTTTATATTTTAAAAAATACAATAAATACTCCTCATAATTTTTTTTCTCTATTACTCGAGTCCATAATAAAACTTAAAGTTAACTAACTTATTAGAGATGCCTTAATAATATTATATTATATAAAATGATGTTTTTTTTTCTGATTAAATTATATTTAGATCTAATTTTTATTGATTATACGCTGGAATAAATTTTAATAATGGATCATTATTTTTAAACAGTGTTTTGACACCATTAATTTATCATCTCTGACAATAAAGTTGCTTGCCTTATCGTTTTCAAGGTGATTTCTCAGACAACTAAATTACTCAATTTATTGATTTACTTGAAATTTAACCTAAAACGGTTAGATTTCACAGTATTGGTAATACCTAATTATTGACAATCCCAGTAATTTGCAATTCTAAATAAAGTCTTACAGTTAAAATAAAAGAGAATCAATTCTACTACTAGTATCTACTTTATACATAAATAAAAGCCAACGGGAACAGTTGTAAAGTTGAAGTTTGATTGGGAGACTAATGTGTAATGGTGTGGTTGCCAATTGAATAGCAAAACAAGGTTAGATTATTTGCTGATAGAGCCGAGAAGTCCTAGTAGTTTTGCACATTTTAGAATAAGCAGAAGCTAGAGTAATTGCAGAACGAGTATAATGCATGATATTGTTGCTTCAACTTCATTTAGCCTTTATAAAACCATTTTGAGGCAAGTAAATTGGTCCAAATATCAAAATACTTTAGAAAATTAAAAATAGTGCTAAATGACTGAATACTTCTAACACTCAAAAACATATTATTGCAATATCCTATAACAAGGGTTTTACTGAAGACAGACTGTTAATTAGGATTGAATACAAGCTGATCGTTAAATTATCGTAATTTTTGCAGTAGGATATTTTAAAATATATATTTTTTCAAGGTAATCTTATAAATAAATTAGCTAAAATTAATCTATCCTCTTCAGCTGATCTAAATTTATTCAAAGATGTAAAGCTGACATTTTGCTGCTAAAATGACCAGCTACGACAAGTGGTTTATAACACCTCTCTTTTAATAAAAAGCCATAAAATAAAACATTTATGCAATTCTATTGCCAAATATTCTGAATAGTATTACTACAAGACTTTTTGGTAAATTAAAAATAACTTTATTAAAGGGCTAAATGAGCCAAAAGTGTATGAGCAAGATCATTTTAAATATTAGAAAGCAAATTAAAACTCAATACTCATGAAATAGCTGTATTAAGCCATTTTATCATTTAAAATTGCATGTAGATTTAATGTATTTGTGAATAAGTATAATACTTTAAATTTTAAGATTTATTAAAAGCTAAGTTATATGAATAAACTAAATGCATAATATTTAAGAGCGAGGAGATGTAAATTTCATTCATACAAAATATAGGGAAATTTTTGTCCATTTTATAATTTTTAAGAAAAAACTTTATTTTAAAAAGTAACTTCCATTATTTTGATACAAGTAAATGTATTTACAAATATAAATTATATGATAAATTTCAGTTATTTTATGAAAAGTAAATTGTAATGTTTAAAACTTTAAGTTAAAAAAGTAACGTTATATGTTTAAACCAAAATTTTTTAGTTATTGTATCAATTCAAAAACATGGCAGATATTTTATTTAAAAATTATTTTTGAGAAAAAAGATAAAAAAAAGAAACGTTTTCTTCAATTTTTGAGTGAATGTACTGATTTGCTAATCGTTTATAAATATTATGCTTAGTTTGTATTATTAACTTAATTTGCAACTTACTTTTTATTTTAAAGTAACACATAATCATAATTACAAGTGAGAAACAGGATATATGAATATAATGCAGAATCCAGGAGTTTACTCGTACTAGATTTTTTTTCTGCTCATATTAATATTAATTAATATGAACCTTGCATTTTTTTATTTAATTAGAGTTTTAGATAGATTTTCCTTCTTTGATAATCTTTAGAGCATTATCTATTAATACTAGTTATTATCGAAGGGGCAAGTCCAATAGTAGTTTATATTAGTTAGATAGTTGCTATTACTATATAGACTGAAAGCAATTATCGAAGTAACTCCTTTTAGACAAAATAGAACTTCATGACTTGATAAAGAATCAGATTTCATATTTTTAATTGATTCAAAATTTTCTTAATAAGCTTTTCACTATTCTCTTTGGTCTTTTGAAATAAATTCTGTCAAAAACTACTTCCATGATATACAAAATGTATGAAACATTAAGTCTCAATTCAACACTAGAATCTAGTTTACTGATCTCTTAACTATACTCTTAGTTCTTGCCAATGATTGCCAAAAAGGCTAAATTTCATCATAATTTAAAAAAATTCTTTAAATCGTTTGAGATGTTACAGAGTAAGGATTGAGCATGAACCAATATTATTGTTACAAACTACGAAGGTTCAACGCACCACCAAGCATGTTGATTACTCTGCGCCATTGCGAGCATCATATGGTTTTAATTCTCAGAGGACTTTACACTCCACTACTCAAATAGTTTACAATTTGTGCTAAGCCAACTATACCAAATACTAGAGTAATTAATTTTAATTAGCATCGAAAAACATACTCAATTATGGGACTAAAATTACTCTGATTTAGATACAATCGAAGCTGAGACTTGCTTTGAAATAAGTTCCATAAAATTTAAGCAAAATATAAAAAATTAAATTTAATAAAAACGAACCAAATAATCATTCTAGACATAATCGTACATTGAATTATACGAAATAAATTCTACTTTAAAAACCAATGATAATTCAATAGAGAAATTACCTTCGATTCTATTAAAAAAAAACGACAATTTAGACAGGTTTAATGGCAATATTGTCTAAGTTTTAAGGAAATCAGCCTCTCAAATAGAACTATTCTCGAGCATATCTTGTCTTTCTCTTGTTTTGTAAGATTTTTACTTTTATATTAAGATTAAATTATTTTTATGATTATTAGATTTAATAAATATCATTATGATAATCTATGAGAAAGCTTAAAATTCAAAGGTGATTTTTTATTTTTATTTTTTAACAATTAAATTATACTTAATTATTGTAGAAATACATTTGAATTTGAAAAATAATTATAATTAAATTAAAATAAATTGAAAATCTTGGCAGTTAAAGTTTGCCAATTTCAATGATCTTGGGCTTGTTTGATAGAGATTTCAAAATTAGCTGGACTTTATTATTGGCGGTACTATTTTATCACATCCCTGGAGCGACATAACTACCTTTTAATTAAACACCTCTCAATTCATTAATTTATGCCCTCACATTAAAGTCGAGTTATGTCGCTCCAGGGATGTGATAATATAGTACCGCAAATAATAAAGTCCAGCTAATTTTGAATTCTCTATCAAACAAGCCCAAGATCATTTAAATTGGCAAATTTTAACTGCCTAGAATTTTAATTTATTTTAATTTAATTATAATTAATTTTTCAAAATCAAATGTATTTCTACAATAATATTATACGAAAAGTTATTTTTTACATTACAATTTCATTTGAAATTTAATAAATGCCTATATATATAGGAAAAAAAAAATTTGTATTTAATTCAATCTTATTTTTCCTTTACTATGCATTATTACAAGCATCAACAGTTCTAAGCTGCAATTGAATTAATTTTCTTTTAATTTCTTAGCTTTATATAAAAAACTATGAAGTCAGAGCTGTTGGTAAGTTAATTATTGAGAGTATCCAACAATTTGATGATATTTAGGATATATGTTTTTATTACGAAATCTTTTCTAGCCAAAGTATTGCTGATTTAAACTCATTAACCTAAAGAATTGAAAAAGTTATAAAGCTTTATATTAGCGACAGTATAAACATAAAGCGACTCTGGCCATCTTAACATATGAAACTATTTTTATTAATGATGCGAAGAAGTTAAAATGAATCTTTAAAGCTGGGAAAATTAAAAAGCAAATAAAACTGAGATTTAGGATCCAAATCAGAAAAAAGTAAAATATTCATTGATAAAAATTGTATTTTATATTTCAATATTAGTTACTTTATGTGTACATAATTAAAAAAATATAATTAAATTGGATTAGGTGCATTCAAAACCCCAAAACTTTCAGTAGTTTGATTGAGTTTTTGATTGATAAAAGTAGACTATTAGTGCATACTTTATTAGGGTTTTAATAGGGTTTATGTAGGGGTTTAATGTTTAAATATTAGTAATTTAAGTGATTATAGCAAGCGAGTTTTTAAAATATTTCACACAAACATAAGCTTAGAGTCATGTGGCAGTTCTCTGAATCTTATCTTTCTAAGTTTATGTTTGATTGCTTCTATTGTTTGTTAATTCTCTTAGCTTGGCTTGATAATAGTTGAGTATGCAAGTTCTCTGAGACCTCCATTTATTTTATTTTTATCGAGATATAGCTTGATTCTCTGTTTAGAATCTCTCTCACCCCTGCAGCTAAAGTAATCGTTTCTTGGCATGTCGCTCTCTATTATTATTACTGCTAGAAGCCAGATATCCCATTAAGTGTCTCCATCTCTCCAATCTTCTCTCTCTGGGAAATATCCAGGAGTGCCGTATACATTTCCTTATGCAGAACCTTGCACTCTTTGAGCTCTGTTGAAGTCAATAATATAAACTCTAAGAGGCTGAAAGTTTATCATGATGTTCTCTGGCTTTAAGTCTCTATGAACATAACCAAGCTCGTGAAGCTCTTCAATCCCCTCAACTATCTGCTATACTAACTAACCAATTTATCTCTGACATCTATTGTCAGATAAGAATTCTCTGTAAGTCATTTCAAGTAAAGGAAGCCTGAAGGCTACATGATCTTTACCAAGTAAAATAGCATCAAGATAGATGATATGCCTGCACTCATTTAACTTTGCTTTTTAAAGAGCACAATACTCATTAGCAAATTCCATTTGGAACTTTTCATCAGCAAGGAAGTAATTGAAAGGATATATCTTGTAAGCATATTAGTCATCAGTAATGACTCTCTTCTCAATTTATCTTCAAGAGTAAGGTAGCTTTCTAGGCAAGAATCTAAGTCAATAATTTTTAATATAGGAATCTTCATTGCCTCAATTTAACCATGATTTTATTGATCTCAGAGACTGGAAAGTTTTTGGCTGCTTTCTTCATTTTGACTTACTTCTACACTTCAACTCTAAGAGACTCCACTGGGTTTCTTGATCTTCTTTTT
>ARYC01008831.1:0-17330 GCA_000711775.1 Oxytricha trifallax
TAATGACCTTTCAATAACCCCCAATACAATTCAATTCCATTGAACTAAGGGATGTAAGGAACATTGAATACAGGTGTTATATTTAGCCTTTCATATTCCTTCCTTGAGTCTTTAGTTTTATGAACTGACAAGTTATCAACGAATAGAATACTTTCTTAGTCAGCGTACTTATCTCTGAGTTATTGCAAGAATTTAATATATTATTCAGTCTTTATAGAACGAGGGTGAATAACATAAGTCTCGAGCACTATCTTCACTTATTCCACCAAGAATAGAATAAGTTTACACTTTAACCTTTTAGTCATAAACTTCTATATTACTATAGCTCTTGTACCAAGACCTTGATATAAAGGTATTGAATGTAAATACAGCTTCATCAGCGTGTATGAACTTTATATTATGCTCTTAAGATCTCTGCATGTAATCGAATATATAATTTAAATTAGTCTTATAAAATAGAACATTAAAGTCAATCTCTTAATGCGATTGACTGTCTTGTAAGATATCCCACTCTTTTTATATATGTTAGCTATAGATTAAGCAGAGATGTGAAGCTCAGGAAATTGGCGATGAAACATCACAGCCTCTAAGCCAGAGAGAAATGAGCCCAGTATTTAAGAGTCTTATCATTAATAAAATAATCAATATGATGCTGCTAAAATTTTAAAGGTCTCTTAGGCTTAGAATTAAGATGCTATCTCTTTAAATTCAATGCTAATAGACAGTGAGACCTCACAGTTACAGGAGATTTATAGAGCAGCCTTGCTATAGACGTATAATTCAGAACAGGCTTGAGTTAATCACTATAATCATCACACCCATAACGCAACTTAAACAATAAATCTATATACTCACTGTCATAAAATGACCCCAAACCTCACATATACTCACCTAAAATACTAATATTTAAACATTAAACCCCTACATAAACCCTATTAAAACCCTAATAAAGTATGCACTAAAAGTCTACTTTTATCAATCAAAAACTCAATCAAACTACTGAAAGGGTTTTGGGGTTTTGAATGTGCTTCTGTGTCATCTACTTTGCTATCCTCCACAAATCTCCTGTAAAGATGTCTGGCTAACTGCACCATATTGAATGGGAATGCCTCTCCTCTCTTGTACGATTGCATATCCAGGTTACAAATTGTTATCCTATCCAAGAATGCATTATGATCTACTATGCTCATCTAGTAAAACGGCAGGTCGTTTGTTGTTATCACTTCAAATGTATTCTTGAAAGCCATTTTTGTCTCTCCATATTTGTTATCAATCATTTTAGTGATTGTGGGGCCCACTATCCAAACTCCATTCTCTAATGCTTTTTTTGACAATTATGTGTACAATGCATCAACCACCTCTGTATACCCTAATGTCTATCGTTCTGTCAGCGTCCTACCTTAGACTTGCTCCTTTCCTGATTCATTCTTCAATAGATTCTCTTAAAGAGATTTAGCAGATGAGGGGGTACATTTAATTCTAATAAGACTCGAGTATTTATTTATTCACGCGTGTTGCCTCATTTTATATTCTAATTGTGCTATGAAAATTAATGCTTTCACATCGCTGCTGTGCTTGCGATAGAATTCTTCGACACTATTATAGTCGCCTTCAAGATAGCCTTAAGTGAACTGAATAAGCATCAACTCCTTGGCGTTAGTGTAGGTTTAGGCAAGAGATTGAAATGACTGATTCAAAGATTTTTAGCAGGAATGACTCTTGAACTGATTCTCGTTGCCTTAGATCATTTGGAGCTTGGGGTACAGTTTGAATAGGTGAGCCTCACTCGATTTAGCAAAATTGGCAGCTGTAATCCCGATCTTTTAGAATATCTTGTAGCTACTGTATGACTTGCTGGTGATATAGAGCCTGTAGAAGCCATCGTGATTCTCCACAATACTCACCACCATGAAATACTACTTCCCGGCCTCATGAAATTACCAGAATATAAGAAAAAAATGATCTTTCAGTTTAAATTCTGCATCCAATTTCTTCCAATCAACGCTTTGCTACACCATCGTAAGTTATAGCACGAATAGAGTCTTTTAGTTGTAATCATTGTCTCCCATCTATTTATAATAAGTATATGCTGAGAGATTGCTTGCAGACATGGCAATTTTAGCTCCTACATTGCAATCACCTAAAATTTTTAATTTAACAATAATTATATTCTCATAACTAATTAAATACTAAACAATCAAACTAATAATCCATTTAATGTTCATATGTTTAAATGTTGAATGTATTATAAACAGAATCTCAATCTCCCTCACTAATTTTTATCTGTTTAATTGCTAGGTCTTTCTACATTTATAAGCGACTTGAGTTCTTCTACCTATCAGATAAACAAGAAAAGCACTCTCTGTTTACATGTACATATGTTTAATGGTTTTAATTTATTAAAGAATTTTAATGAAAAAAGTTTTATTGCTAATGACTAATAAACAATTAAATAACTAAACATTACTGCCTATAACCGTTTTTCTGTTTAATCAAATTTGACTTAGAGAGAATAGCAAATTACTGCTTGCTATATATTCAAATAAGTACAATTGCATTTTATTTTTCAATTTTCCCAATTCAATTCTAGTTTAACAATAGTAGAAGGTTTACTCTTTCTTTGTTAATGTTTTCAGTTTCTTAGATTATAGCCTGATATCTGAAGTTGAAAATTTACTTTCTTCATAGACTTCGAAATAAATATGTGACTAGTCTTCGACTTTAACTTATTAGTTATTGATAAGGATTATTCAAATGCCTTCCTTACACCTTTTGAAATCACAAATTTAGACCTTTCATTGTTTTTCTTTAAGTTTTTACTTTGCTTATTTTCTATTTTTTAATGTTTAATTATAGAGATAGGTATCTTATGCTAATTTCATTGTAGTTTTTTAATTGAAAAATCTGAAATAAGCATGACTAGCGCTAATTGTTAGTAAATATCTAATGAGATTTAAGAATGCATTAGCATCGTTATTCTAGGGTTCGAAAGAAACTTCGCTCTTAGACTGGTTTTATTTAGAGGAATTCATAATATTATCATTTTTGAAACTTAGGGATGCTTAATCAGAAATAATCTATTTTACCTTTATAATAAATAATAATTTTAAATATTTTCAATATCATTTATTAAATAATGATGATTTGCGAATTAAAAGAATTCATATTATAATTATTTAGGCAATTTTCTGATAATTTTATAATAATATTGAAGAGAAAGTGTTATAAAATATTTATTGGTATCTTTACCAAGAATCTCACAGAATTTATATACCGCTTTCAATAAATTATTACTTTATTATGAAGACCCGCTAAGAGTTCCTCTTACTTACTAATTTACTTTTCAATTATGTGATGTGAGTTAAATTATAAAAGTTTATAAATAGGAGGCAAGCTTCACTCATATTAGGGAATATACTATATTCAGCTAATGCTTCTCAGTTCATGAGTTAATACACTTTGAGAAATTGATTGTTTAATTGAACAGAGAATGGAGTTTTGGAGTAGAACTAGCTCTGTCTCTTCTTGATAAGCGATTGCTAAGCACGTGGGTAGTTATCATTTGTGTTTTTAGTAAAAATGGATAGATGTTCCAGGTGCTTTGAATGACAGTTCAATGGCCGACTTTGAATGAGCGGAAAGAATAACTTTTTTTTATATTTAGTTAAGGCATTATACTCTACTATAGTGGCCATTAGTCAAAGTATTTAGATGAAGTATTAATTCTTTCACTAGGACTTACGATTTAAATCGAAGACTGGGAACACTTTTTGAATTGATGCTGCTATAGGTAGACTGTTTTGTTGAGAACGGTATGATTGACACTTAACGTTTCTAATTCTTTCTATGAAATATTTAAGTTAATAATTTATAATAAATAAGATACTTTGTCAACAAAATTAAAATATAACTATTTATTTCTAATATTATTACGATACTATCTCTGATTTTTGGAATATATATAATGCTTTTTATTGTTTATTTTTATTGTAAATTTATAGTTATATTTTTAAAAATATAAATCTAAAATGCTTTTCTAATTTAAGCAATCAAGAAATGATCTTTGTTCAATTAAAAACAATACATTATTAGATGACAGATAAAACTATGAAACTTAATTAAAATTTAATTAAATCAAATTTTGATAATAAAAGCTTATTGCTTTGATAATAAAAATTAAAATGAAGGAGTTACATGCGCATATCATAAACTTGCAGCCACAAAGCTCCAGTGGCTTCAATGCAGACAAAAACAATCAGACTCAACTTGTTAGCAATGGATAACTTAAACATATTCATTCCTTTGTTTGGTTCTTCAGACCAACGACTAGTTCTATTTAGTGCAAACAAATTGATTGGATACCTAGTTCTTCTACCATAGCATCTAAAAGTTATCAGCTCAGATTTATCAGTAGTAGTGTCTGATGATTCAAGATATGCATTTATAGCAGCACAAGGATACCTATATATTTAAATTGAAAGAATTTTAACAAGTAAACCTCCTCATTCTACTATAAATATATTATAAGTAATAAGTAACTAGAATTATTGAATATTTTAAAATATGAATAAGAAGATTACCTTAATTTTAATTGGGATGGGAAGTAAATCAATCGTGAGGATTGTCGCTCGAACGAGTCATCAGACTAGACCTTTCAATTACTCAGATCACCTAAAAGTGAAAACACACATATCGCCTCATCCCTTTAAGAGAGACACTAAGTTAAAATCAACTTAAGTATTCTTTATTTGTCAATTTAGTGTTAATATAGTAATTATTATAATATTATAGCACTAAATATGACAGTCATTAAGATACAACTCAGGAATAGTTAAAAGGTGAAAATGAATAAGTTATTCGTATCAATTTGACTCTCATAAATTAGCTTGAACCTCATCAATGTCACTTATGAATTTATTCAAGCATTGTCTTTCCTTTTTATAATTTGTCAATACAAAATAAAATAGTATTTGAGAAAAAGGTAACAAAGTCTTCTGATTATTCTTTGAAAATTACATTATTAATTTCATTATAACTTTCTAATGTAGAATTAATGATCAAAAATTGTGTTTCAGATATAATAATATTGTTATCATTATTTAAAACTTACATGAAATTTATGTTTAAGTGATAAATAAATTGATACAAAATATTACTAGGTAAACTGTTTTATAATCCATTTCAATTAGCAATAAGAATATCAACATCTGAATTGAAAAAACAACAGTAGTATTCAAAAAAATAAAAGCAGTAACTTACCATTATATCCTTTGATTTTTACATTTTTATTCACTTTTTAATTAGAAATATGATTTCCCAATCTAATTTGAGCAAAAAGTTAAAAAGTAATTATTTAAATACTTTGATATAACTAAAAACATTTACAGCTGACTTAAATAGCAGTAACCATTCAAATTCCAAGTCAATTAAAGAATATCTAAAGGTAATAGAAAGGTGATAATCAAGAATACAGTGAAGATTTGAAGAAGTTGAAAAGATTATTAGCATTAGTTTGAACAGAATGCCTTGATATCTTTTGAGTATTAGTAAGTTTCATAATGATAAACCTCTTTCATCACACATAGAATCTTAAACATCAAATGTGTTTCAAGTACTGCTCTTTTATGATTCAAATCACCAACCTTAAATAAAGAAATTACAACTAATTAACTCAAGCTTGTTATTCAAAGAATTAGAATGTAATCATCTATTACTTATCATCAATTTAATTGTATTTATAAAATTTAAATTCTAATAGTGAATTTACAATTACATGAGATCTTTGATGCTTTTAACCGACTTTAAGTTTAGACTTACAAATATGCACCGATATGTGATAAAATCAAAGTCAGAGAGGGATAGAGACAATTTTAATTATAATATGTGATGCAAATTCGGCAAGGAAGTCAAACAAATTAATAAGTTGTTGGAAAAGCATAAGAAATTGTAAAGATATTAACTTCTTAAAAACATACTTATAAATTTTTGATACTCCCTTATAAGTGATTAGCAATAGTGCTAATGTTGTATGTAAATAACTAGTATGCTAAACAATAAATTTTCATAATACAAATTATATTTTTGGATATTTCAACAATTAACAGAGGACTAAGAATTCCAATAAATGTTATAAGATTTTTTTTAATTATATATATTTTATTTACTTTTTGATAACTTGCTGTAAATCAATTTCTCCAAAAATTAATATAAAATATAATGTTTTAGGACTTTTTAAACCTTTCAAAAAGCGTATATATTATTATCTTAGAATTTCTTACTTCATAACTTTCTAATAAGAATTCTTTGAATAAAATAAGAGATTCTTTTTAAAAAAATAGATTAATTAAAACAAAAATGCAAGCAGAATATAATAAAATTTGTTTTAAAAACTAACTTGACTCATTACTTTATATAGAAAAATACGAAAAGATATAACGATGGTTAAAATGACAATAATAATGGTGATTATTAAGCTGAGAAAAATAAAATTTTTTAATAATCATTATTAAGCAATTCACTTCAAATTTAATCTTATTACTCCTTAAAAAGTCAAATTTAATGAGGCCAAGAATTTAATTTTCGCCTACAAAACCAAGTTTCTCTGTCAGTTAGTTGAATATTATAAACTACACTTAAAACTTATTTAACGTTTTATGGAGATTGTGAAATCCTAATAATCCAACATATTCAATTAAGGTCACGTAAAAACCCAAAACTCCATATGATTACTATTATCCATAAAGAATCTTGGCAAATCATCTAGTGTGAAGAGCTGCAGATCATAGTTCTTTGAGCTCTTCAATCAAAGCAGATAAATTACAACACAAATTTAGCATTACTCTAGAGAGAATGGCTTACAGAGAGAATTAAAGTGTATGGATTTTTCCAATACTCAAATGTCTTTAAATAAAATTCATTTATAGTTTTCTTTATGCAGACAGTATTTACAATTGTTCAGCATCATCAGAATGCTTAGACTATATATGACACTAAAATTTTATCTTCCACTATTTTCTCTCGAAAACTTTACATAACCTTAAAAAATGACTTTATAGTCATTAATTGATTAAAATGTTATATTTTAGATATTTTTAAATATATAAAATTTGATTTCATAATCAATCAATAGCTTTAGATTTATTTTTAATTTCGTAGATTGGAAGATAATATAATTAAAATACTTAGATAGATTTAATTACTTTGCCATTTTTATTGTAAAAAATGGATATAAATAAAAACAGAATCTGATGAATTTAAAATTTTTCATTAAGAGGCTTTTAAAGCCAGGTTGAGAAGCTAAATCTTTTGTTCTGATATCCACCTAATGATCTAAATGATTTAATTTGACTGATTCGAAATAATTGATTCAATAATTATGCTACTTTTAATGCTATTAACAATGCTAATGTCTTTCAAGCATAAATTTAATTTAAAGTAGAAACTAAATTACTTAAGATTGAAAACATGGGAAGTAATGAAAGTTGAATAAAGGCATACTTGGTCTAGATGTAAATAATAAGATTGGTCTAAAAGGTTAATTGTGGCGAGGAAGAAAATCTTTTATATAGAACCAACTCTTATTACTATTTGAAATGCCAGTCACTGGATTAGATCTGTTCTTTATATTTAACGGAATAAAAGTATTATTAAATACTTATATTTTATAATTATTAACTTAATTTGTCATATAAGATTGAAAAAGTGCAACAAATCATTAGTTAACTTGGATTTGATTGAAATAATATAATTTAAAACATTGTTTATAGTCGCAGCGTTTTATAAATATGGGATTTTATTAATTTTTTTTTTTAGTTTATAAGTATAATAAAAGTAATGATTTATAAATAAAATTTATTCACTTAGATTTTATAATTGTAATTATTTCAACTGCTAATTTAGCTTCGAGTTCTGGATTTCTCTTCTTCACTCCATACAATCATTTTAAACTTAATTTAAAATCCCTATTTATTTGCCATCCTCTCACACTCCATAATTCTCAATCAAGCATAGTACTTATTTTTAATTTTTTTCATTTTAATACCTTAGTTGGATTTACTGCAAATTATTGAGAATAAGTTTATTATGTAAGATTTGAGGAATTCCTTTGTAGTAATGAGCTTTCTCAATAATGAATTTTCTCTTTTTTCAAACAATTCTCATTTAAAATACGAAAGCAATCATCAAAAGACTAAATTAAATCAATAATATCAAATGACTATATATTAGAATTACTTATATATATGATAAAAAATAAAGATCTCAATAATAACATTAGCTTATAAGTTTAATCCCAGTAAAGGCTGCTAAAAAAAAGTTATTAATTCATAAATTTTATACAATAGTTTAGATGGACTAATAAAATAATTATAAATTTATAGATTCAGGATTTGAATCTTAGATAGGTAAATTTTTTTTTATTTGAAAATATAAACCATTTAACAAAAACCTTTTAAAAGCTGTTTTTTGTAAATTAAAATTTAAAAATTACAAATTTTATCGCATATTTTATCAATTTAGTTTTATCAAATAAATATCTATTCTACCAAACTTATTCTTAGTGAAATTTAAATTAACAAATCAAATATTTATTCATTATTGGAACTCAAGATATCTTATTCCTATCAAAAGTATTTGAATTATAATTAATTTGATTTAGTATATAGAGATCAAATCTTTATCTTCCACAAAATACTAAGCATATGTTTAGCTATAAGTATAAGTTTGATGTATTTTTGAAAGATATCTACAGTTATTAAAACATATAGTTTTAGGTTGGCACTTACTGATTGTTTAACAGCAGTTACTCATCAAAGTTTGTCAAAAGAAAGTATAAATATCTGTTAAATTGATATAATGTTTAAGAACTTAGCTTTTTCTTATTTTCATTTATTTACTCTAAGATAAGAGCTTTGCTTAAAGCTGTGATAATTATTAGTCCAGAAGTTTACTATTAACATATTAAACATTGGCAAGGATGGAAGCTAGACTTGAAACAGAAATGCCCAATTTAGAGAGAGCAACAAAACATTTACAAATAAGGTAGTAAAATAGCTAAAAATTGTTTATCCTAATTTCCTAAACGTTCTCATTCAAATAGAGTAATTTATATTTTAATATCATAACTTGCAATGAAATAAGCGATCTACTACTTATTGCTTAATATTTTATTAGAAAGGGTATTTACAGTAACAGCTAGATAATTGCTTTATATTTAATTATTAAATTTATGTTAATATCAAACTAAAAATAACACTTATCATTATATATATTTAATTAAAGAAATGAAATGAAATCCATTTAAAAGAACATCAAATCCTCCTCCAGCTTTGTTATAAATATCATTATTCATTCACCTATTTATATAATTAAATTTTTAAATATATGCTATTAAATAATACAATAATGATTACTATTTGCAATAGTAACATAAAATATGCAAGGAAAGAAGATATAAATTTAATAGCAATTTTCCAAATGAAAAAAAAAAATTAATTTAAGTCATGGATGACAAATAAATTAAACTAAGCTAGAAATATGTAGGATCCACAAATTAGAAGTTAGAGAAAGGTAGATACTGGAGAAAGGAAGATGACATATCCAACAGAATCATCCAAGTGATTTGCCAAAGCAGCGTGAGAAATTGCTTAAATCGGTTGATCCTAAAAACGAGAGAGAATTAAAAGAATTTCGATGCAAGATGATAGATTGGGACCTTAGCAGTGGGTCAGAAAAACTTTGATCAACTAAATGACAAAGTGAAAGATACAAAAAGAGCATAGTACGAGATTACGAAGTTAGACAGTAAAATAAATACCAACAAAGTGTCAGAACCGATAGATTGCGGAGTAGTAGCAATCATTGAAGCAAATCATCTAGAATTTGAATTAAAAAGAGAACCAGTCTTTCAAATATTTTTAAATGATTGGCTAAGCATGAAAAGAAACTAAAATGATTTTTAACCTAGAAGAGGGATTTACCAAAATGGAGATTGGAAAATCAGGACACTTTATGAGAGACGAAGAAGAAGCAGAGATGAAACACTGAGAAGAAAAACTTCCAACTATGGAAACAAGCGTATGAAGAGATGGGAACGGAATTAATCAACAATGTCCATGAAGAATAATGGGGAATATTACAGAGAAATGAATGGCAGGATGAACTGGAAAGACAATTCAACAAGGACAAAGATCAGCTTAAAGAACAAGAAGATGAGTTATTGGAGGCAGAAGGATGTTTATTTAGCAATGGGTCAGAGTGACAGTGATAACCTAACATACCTCCAACAAAGATAGCATGGAAGCTATTGACAACCAACCGAAGGATGCAGTCCAGAAGGAGTAAATAATAGAAGAAAGGTTTGAGACCAAACATCAAAGTGAAGCAATAGAGAAGAAGTTTATGGAATGAGCGGAGAATCGTAGAGTAAGTTGTTGCACTAGACTCACAACTCAGATTTCACAAATTATTTTTCTGATATATTTATATTATATTCATTTTATTAATTTACCTACAGTTATTTAATGCTACTACTGCTACTTAAATTTTATAAAAAAGATAGTGATAAAATTGCAGTTGAATCATTAAAAAAAACTAACTTGTTGACGCAAGATTTAAAAAATGTATATAAAGCAGAAAGTGAAATATTTGAAATAAACCTGACAGTTCAAACGACTTAACTAAACATATCTATATTCTAATTTATAATTTATTTCTCAATGACTTTAAGGCTTATTAGAAATTCATTTATGCATGAATTATTTTTATTAGTAACTGATAAATAGTCAAGTTAATGAATTACTTCTTTATCAAATAATAGCAACCCACTCAATCAAACTAGTTAACATTTATTGGAGCTTTAACAAATTATAACCATATATCCAGACAACATTGTATAATAATTAAATTCTCAGTTAAATACAATAAAATCTATCCAACTGGATCTATGTCAACATAATTTAAAAAATTAAGTTTATAATTTGTCTTGAAAACTATAATGAATTTATAAACTAAAGATATTAAATAGACTTTGTTAGTTATTCAGTAAATTTCAAGAGTTTTTAATTGCTTACAATGTTAGTTGCGATGAAATAATTGCTGGTCAATTTAATAACATATATAGTACATATTCAAGTTAGTCAGTAACTTGAGGTAAATTAATATCACGAGATACAAACTACTTTGTATGAATAGATGTAATTTCTAAGATTTACTGAAAAGATAAGGTGCAACTAAATGAGGTCCTCAGTTCATTCATTTATGAATCCTTTGTCCCATTTCTTTTTTGTTATTAACACAGGCATACTTTTCAATGTTGTCAACTGCATCGTCAACTGTTTCTCTTGGTTTGATCTTATCAAATCCCGATTCATTGGCTTCCCTTGTTTATCCTCCTTCTTTGGTGGTTGATTGGATTTATCGATAAAAAAGCACATTTTCTAACTCTAACATTGACGCTGAAGTTGTCTTCGTATCTCTTAAATTGCTTCTCTAGTTCCGAATGCCAGTCATTCCTCAAGATCATTTCTTACAATCTTTTTGCATGGTGACCATGAGAAACAATCTTTGAGCACATCTCTAAGTTTTCTCATTCCCATAACATGAAGCTCCTCTTTTTCAAAATCTTTTCTGCTTGTATTCTATGATAGTAAGTCCTGATTACAAAATCTTCATCTTGTTGAACCCAACTTCCTGGTTGATCATAATTAAGTATCTTAATTTATTATTATTATGAAATTAGTAATTGAGGTTAAATCTTTGATCTATTTAGCATATAATGACAATAATAATTAAAGAACTATTTATTTTTTAGAGTTAATTAAGCTTTATTGTTAATTTTATTTTTAACAACAACAAAACATTATTAAAATATATATTTAACTAGATAATTTGATGATATATAATAAAACTGCATCCTTAGTTTGGCTCTATTCATGAAGAATTGATTATTAGAACATCAAAGACTCTTTTTATTGCACTTTTAATATATTAATTCTTAATTATATTTAATAATGGTATTTTAAAAGTGCTATATAATTGTTGTTATGTGTATATAACAATAAAATATTTATGATATTAGCTATAAAACTTCAATTAATTATCAAGTGATTAATCTATATATTTAAATTTTGTTATTGAATAAGAATATGCATTAAAACTTATTATATGAATTTTAAAACCAAATTAATTTAAAATGTTACTACAATTTAACAAGAATTAAGGTTTTACACACTTATTAATGATCCGAAAATTCTAAGGAAATTTTAAATTATAGAGTAAAATACATTAATCTTTAAATATGTAAGATTATTGTTATATTTTGAATAATTAATTATCATATAAGAAGTAACTTTCAGAATTATTGCTCAAAACAAATTAGTTATTTCAAATTATTAATATATTCACTGGGTTTATTTATTTTTCAATGATATTAAGATTGTGTGAGTAAAAGAAAATATTTTATAAATGACATAACTAATATAACAATCCAAAAATAACAATACAAATATCAAAATAAAAACCTATTTAATATAGAAAGTCGCAGTAAATAGTAGTGATAATATAAAGTAATATAAAAAGTGACAAAAAAATAAAACCAAGGTAAATTGAATAGATTTGAAGGCTATTGAAGAAATAATAGATTATAAAGACAATGGAATTTAAAAAGCGATTGTAAGAAATTCAAATTAATAACATTTATAAAAAATGTTGACTTAATGACTCATTAAAGATATTAGGAATCTATATTTGTACTAACAACTGCCTTCCTAAATTATTATAATAAGAAATTAGGAATCTAAGACATAAAATTCAAATATAAAATAATTCAAAAGTTTTCAGTCTAATATATTAGATTCAAATGAGAATTTTTTATAAAAATTTTTATTTAAATTAACATTGAGGCTTAATTTTTATAACTTTTAAATATATATTTAGAAAATAATACTACAAATGATTATAGAAGGAAATCAGAAATATTAATATATATATATATATACAATAATGATTAATTAATAATTATACATTAAAAAATGCATGAATAAAAACAGTTCAAAATACAGTGATTTTTATAAAATGAGACTTTAATTGCAAAAATATTTATTAAATTTTATTATACCTTCAGCAATCCATTAAAAATTTAACATATAAAATATCAATTATAAACTTGTATATTTTTTTAATATTTTTTTAAATTAAAAATATAAATACAGATGTAAAAATTGTTTTTAATAACAATACGAATAATAGTTATAAATTATTATTAAAAATTAATAATTTTTTAGATAAAAATTGTTAATACGCCAAAATAAAATTATCTTAAATTATTTTAAAAATATGTAATTGTATTAAAAATAAGAATAAAAATTAAAATTATATAGCAAAAATAAAAAACTTAATATGAAATAAATCTTATTTACTAAAATCATTTATAAAGTAATATAAAGGATTTAATTTTATTGAATAAATTTTTAATAGATTCAGCGATTATTGCTTATAAATAAAATATATTTACCAAATAAACATATATTAATTATTATTTCTGCGGCGATAACGAATTAAATGCTTGTAAAAATAAGAAAGGCTTGAGTAACACGTTAATAATAAAAACTGCAAGACATGCGCATAAATGGAAAGAAGGAAGGAAGCAAGGAGCAAGGAAGGGAGGAAGCATGGAAAGAAATCAAGGTAAGAAAGCATTACTAATTTCATGTAAATGTGTGTTTTTTAAGTGTTTTTGGAGCAATTTGAATTATTATATCTTATAATTACCACTTATCAATAAATTGCACATCTTAGCTGCCCTCCTTGGACGCTGAGAAGCAAGAAACGAATTCACAGTAGTAGATTGTGTATTTTTATATTTCAAAGATATCATAAAATATGAAATAAATTTTTAGGAATTTAATCACATTTTAGATGCTTCTCATAAAGTTTTTTCTTTTGATTAACTTATACCAATTTTATATTTAATGCTTAATAATGTTCTTATGCATTTGAATTTGAAAAATTGAATTAATCTAATAAATAATAAATTTTAATTCGTTTCAGTTTGCTTTCTAGAAACCTTTGCAATATGTTACTTGTTTGAAAAAGAATTCAAAAATTGCTGTATTTTTTATTCGCGGTATTACTTTATCGCATTACTATAGCTAGATAACTCGACATTAATTCTGGCATTGAAATCAAACAAAAATCACCAAAATTAATGCCGAGTTATCTCGCTTAGTGGATGCGATAGAAAGGTACCGTCAATAGCAAAGTCCATTTAATTTGAATTCACTTTCAAACAAGCAACATAATGCCTGGGTTTAGAAACTTAACTGATCATAATTTGATAGTTTAAATAATATATTTAAATTAATTGATTTCCAAATTCAAATGTATTCGTATAATAATTTTTTATAATTATCTTTTTTATTTTTTATATTTTTTTTCTTAAAAAGACAAATAAAAACTATAAAATCATAATACTTGTATAATATTTTTTATGATAGTAATAATATATATTTTTTTTAATTTCTTGAATTTTATTTAATTATAATATCTATAAAATATCTAATAAGTTATATAGTAAATATAAAACTAATATATTATGTTTTACTTATTCTTTACATAATACATGCATAAACTAATCTTTTACTTTTTTACATAATTTTTATTTTATTCTTTCTTTGCTAATTAAAATTTTATTATGTCTGTTATCCCATTAAAATAACTTAATTTTAAAAATATAATTATAAAGATAATACTATGATTATGCCTAATTTTTAATAATTAATTGTTCAATACATTCAAAAATAATTTTTCATAAAATGTAAAAATATTTTTAAATTAAAATGGTTTTTTAATTATAAAACTTCCAAGATATATTGAATATAAATTTTGAATTAATACTTTAGTTAGTTGGTTAGTTAGTAAATCACTTAGGTAAGTAAATAGAATGATAATCAAATTGAGAAAAGTTGAAAATGGCGTAATCGTGCAATTCATTACTCTCACTTCTGTTCCTCTTCCCCGTCTCTCTTGTCTCCTTGATTTTAATCTTCATCTTCCAGGCCCTTTTCCTTTATCTGAATAATAGTCTCAACTTAATGACTCTTGATAATCTCTCGACCATGAGGTATGTTTGTTCTCTCTTCCTTCATCTCGCGCTCCCTCTTAAGCTTCTCTTCCCCCTTTCCATCTTGAGTTATTTGGTAGATTCTTGTTCCGTCAATATACAAATACCACTCAACATCTCTAAGCTACTCTCCGGCCTCGCTGAATTCGCCTTCATTGATGGCGTTCTCTCTTTCTAATTCAAATTTCTCGCCGTTCTTCAGAACAAGGTCGTCCTATATATCAATGTGAGAAGTTTGGTTGATCATCTCTGTGTCCATCTATTGCTCCGTCCATTACCAAAGTGTTTTGTTCTTCTTCTCAGTGATTCATTCGACTTCTTATTTTTATACCGCTTTTCCTGACCTCCCTATCTCTATCTTGATGTACCCAATTTTGAGGTTGAACATTAGGTAGTACCTTTGCATGTTGATCCAATCTTTTGCAAATATCTGGAATACCGGTTGGCCTTGGATTTCTTGTGCTATGTGATTTATCATTAGAATGGCCATTACTCCGCAATCCTCTGGAACTGGTACTTGGTTGATCTCCTGGTTCATGGTTATTTTATTGGCTGTGAATTCTTTCTCTATTGCTTCTTTGAGGAGGGTGTTCAGTTGGCCATGATTATTCTGTACTATTGCTAGGCTACCAACTTGCCTCCATGTGTCCAATAACTTTATCGTTTGGAACATCTTGGTCACTTTCAATATCCAATTTTGACACTTATTGCTTAAGCTTTCGCAGCATACTGGTAGAATGATTGTCTCGACAAGTCCTTGTTGTCTCCAAAACTTGCCGTTCTCTAGTTTCCAATTCATGGAGGCGATTCTCTTCTCCATCTGTACTATCCCTTTGTCATTCAGTATTATTGGAGGAAGAATGAGTTGAGTAAACTTTTGTTCTTTAAGTTGTACCTCTTCTATAATCTTCAAGCATTAAAAACCCCAATACCCCATAATGAGGTTTATAAGTGCTTTGATTAGTAGGGTATAGCTGGGGTCTTATAGGGGTTAGTAGACAATATGCAGGTTTTATCTTAATTTAATGAATATTTAATGAATTTACGTTTACTTAAATCATACAAATTTTATCTGCTTGTCTTTATTATATCTTTTGAACCTTGCACTCTCAAGTGGGTCAAGTATGTCATCTAATGTTTACCGAGGATAGTTAGGAGCTCTCACGATTATCATCTCTACTATTCTTTTAATTTCTTAGCAGACATCTTCTTACTTTATATGCTTCTGAGCCAAACTTAATGATTATTTTTCATGCTTTGTACCAAAGTAAGACATACATTCCATGTCACTTTCTAATATTATTGCTGCTACTGCCCAAACATCCCATTAAACAGAACCATTAGTCCACTTCTCTCTTATTGGGAAGTAACCTGGAGCACCAAGTACCTGTGCTAAAGTGACAATCTCCTATCTTAAAGCTCTATTGAAATCGATAACCACTACTTCTAAAGGGCAGAGATTTAGCATAACGCTTTCAGGCTTCAAATCTCTATGAACATATCCAAGTTAATGCAACTCCTTAACACCCTGAATCATATCTGAGAGTATATCGTTTAAATCATCAGGGTATCTATTGTGATATAGGTAGTCTCTCAGAGTCATCTAAAATTTCTTTAGCCTTAATGCGATGAAACCATAACTTAAAATAACACCATTTAGCTTAAGCAAATTCTTGCAGTCTTTTCTTTAGGCCTCTTTATGTACCATGTATTCATTTGCAAACTCGTTCTAATACTGTTGGTTCTTAATAAGATAACTGAATGGATACACCTTGTATGCATACTCATCAACTACTATGAGCTTCGCTTTTGCAGGCACGTTTATATTCAAGTAGTTTTCAATACAAGTGCTGAGATCAACTGCATTTAATGCAGCTATATTCAAAGCCTTCGCTTAGAAGCATGCTAAAATTGTATTACCTGCTGGCTGGTTCATCGATTCATATCGCTTCTGTCTCTCGAGTCTCTCTTGCTGCTCTCTTTATGACTCAAGAGTATTAGATTTTTTTTAGCTGGCACTAGTTTTTTAGTCTCTTAATCTTCAATCAAGAACTCACTGAGGTGATGCGTTTGCATATGCCTTTTAACTTTTGCTGAGTGAGTGTACGATTTCATGCATTTCGTGCACTAATACCTACCATCTATCTTTTCATGCTTGAAATAGATCTTGGCTTTGCCAGAGTGTACCTCTTTAAGGTGTCTCTTCAAGCTT
>ARYC01008833.1:0-14824 GCA_000711775.1 Oxytricha trifallax
CTACTACTACTGTCCTTAAAATTAATGCATTAGTTTTATTGGGATCCATCGAATTCGCAGTTCTCAAAAGTCTTCTCAGATATATATGAATTCTTGACAAGTATCATCCAATTCTACATGACTACACTCTGAATTGAAATTTTCTATCACCCCAAAGTGAAATCCAGAGGAGTTGAGCAACTTTGGCTATAGTTCTACTAAACTCGCTTTAAAAAAATACAACTTTTCCAAGAATTGCATAATTATGCGAGAGAGGAGATAAACTAAGCATCAGACTTTTCGAATTCTTGAGAATGCAGTGATAATCTAGCAAATTTCCAACTTCTGCTCAATTGTTTTGATCAGCATCCTTTTATAGACAGTTCTGAAATCAAGAACTCTAAAACCTCGCAATTTTTTGACAGCAAAGACCAATATCAGAGATTTTCAAGATTTTTGACCTCTCTGCTCAAAATGGGTTTTGGTCACCATAATTTTGCGAAAAGAGACTAAAAATGCAAAATTCATTCTAAAGGCCTTGATTTTTCAAAAATTTGACCAACCTTCCCTAAAATGGTCATTGTAACAACAAATCTCAATTTTGACCACTAATTTTGACAATTTGGCTGTATCAATGCATTTTGACCACTTTATGACCATTCTACTTGTATATGACACGCATAAATAAAGACATATCAATATAAGTCAAAAACAGAAAATTTGGCCATTTTGACAATAAATCCTCACTTTGGCCATTTTATATAGCATCATCATAATAAATGTCGATTTTGACTACAAATATATGTAAAAGTGACCACTTTGTAAGAAAATCTAACATTTTGACCCTTTTTCTAAAATTAGACTTTTCATCACACATTACATTAGCAGTAAATATTTATATAATTAGTTTTGTATTTTAATTTTCACAATTCCCCGATTCGAATGTATTTTATCAATACAATAGAAAATATTGAATTTCATTTTATTTACTTGCTTAATTTTGCTGAAAGTTGATCTATATATTTATATTAGCACTAAATCCTGTTTTAATAAACATGCAAAAAATAAAATTATTATTTATTATACTAATAATATTAATAATGACTCTATCTTGGAATTCCAGGAAAATATAAGGAACGAATATCCTATCAATTATCAAAATTTGTTTGAATATTCAAATTGTAGAAATAAATTAATGAACTATAGTATTCATTTATATTTTATAAATTTTATAATCAATTATTGAAGCAAGTCTATATTGTGAATTAGTTGGTAAAAGTGGGGCAAAAGTAAGAAATTTTTTCTACTTTTGCCCCACTTTAGTGAAACATTATATTTTCATATACATTAATGTCTATATCATTAACAAATTAAGAGTTGCTCAATCATAATAAATTAGCTAATGATTACATATAATATTTTTCCGATAATTTAAAAAGTTATTTGATTTTTAATAATTCTGATAATCATTATTTTAAAAATAGCAATCATTAATTCAAACATCTTAACTATATAAATTATCAATAATTCATGATTCAAAATCAGAAATATAAGTAGAACAGAAATAACTGTAAAACTACATTCATTTTTTTATAAAATTTACTTTAGTCAAAACTATAAATAATTAACTTATCTAATCTTAACTTTAACTATGGTATAAATACAACTTATACTTATCAAAGAACATTAATATAAAAATGATAAGGCAATGTAGTTACTTGTAAACATAGCTATTTTTCTTCAAAATTATTTAATTTTATAGATAATTATTATTTTAGAGTTTTACATGGTGTATGCCTTGAGTATATATTTTATTGTGATTAATGAATAATATGTATTTCTATAATTCACTTATAAAACTTAATTTTGATAAATAAAAAATAAAGAAATCTGGCTGAGAGAATCCTAAGCCTCTTTACCTTTTCTCGTCGTTGATGACAGAATTAATCTTTAGTTCTAAAAACTTCACTAACTAAATTTTTTAATCTTCCCTCCTACAGTAAACTTAGCTTCACTAGGTTGCTTTATCTCCTTAAAGCGTCTTTTGTCTAAGAGACTTGGCCGATTATGGTATGTACTAAAATTCTGGTTAGAGAGCACTGTCTGATCAATTTTTTATTTGAAGATCAAATTCTGATTTGCATCTTGAAATCACCTAAGTCGCTGTTTAATAGTTACTCTAATTAAATGTGAAAGCTTTTTGGCTCATAGAGAACAGTCATAGGCACAATTTAGCGAGCATTTAAACCTATTTAATGAATAGGCAGACCTATAATACATATATGCAGTCAAATCAAGATTACTACGTTAATTTTTCTAGTTTCATTCTTAATAATCTTCTCCAGTTTCAAGTAGTCTTTGGTCCCTAAGTTGGTTTTGGTGCTCTAGCTTTATCTCAAGATTATCATCTGATACTAAACAAACTTTTTGAAGCAACAGGTAGAATAATTTTATGGCTTAATATAAATGTTTTTACATTATTATTAACATAATATACATAAGATATACGATGAGATTTCTAAGTGGATTATTATTTCTTTTTGAGTCTCTTTAAAATAAGTCAATTCTTTCCACTAGACTCTTTTTACAGTTTAGCTGATAATCGTACACACTTTCGTATTGCTACTACTACGTTATATTTTTTTAATATTATTTATTATTAATATTGAATATAGTTAACCTAAAAGTAGCAAGTCGGACTGTTGATGATACTAATCAATTTTCATTAAATCCCCAAGTAAAATTAAAATTAATTATGAATTTTAATTTTTGTGAATTTAATATTTATATTATTGCTTAAGTATAATTAAATTTGGAAAATTAATTAAAAATAAAGAAATATAAAATCAAATTAATGGCGGTTAACTTTGTCCAAACCTGGGCAAATTGATACTTGTTTGATTTGGAATTTAAAATAAGCTGGATTTGCTATTGACGGTACTATTTTATAGCATAGTAAGAGATAAATTAACCTCAACTTTTTGTGATTTGTTTTTTTAATTTAATGCTAAAATTGAAGTCGATTTATCTCGCTCTTACTATGCGATAATATAGTACCGCTAATAGTAAAGTCCAGCTAATTTTAATTATCTATCAAACAAGCATCATATTGTCTAGGTTTGGACAAAGTTAACCGCCACTAATTTGATTTTATATTTATTTATTTTTAATTAATTTCCCCAATTCAATTATACTTGGGCAGTTTTATATCAATTGGGCCTTTATAAAGAATAAATAAGCTACCAACTTTTAATGTGAATTCTGATTAATTTTATTCTCCTATAAGACCTATTAATTATTATAATATCTCTCATCCCCTCAATGAAAATGTTGAGCCGTGATAACTGAGTCTCCCAGAGTATCATCCGCTTCCTTTCCCCCTTGTCAGTAAATATTTATCTCTAGATGCTACCGTTACACCTATAAACTTGCCAAGCTTATTAGCCCATCATCTTCAATATCAGGCTAAGAAGTTTGCAAGACAATATAATATTTGACCGCAAATCCTAAAAATGGATGATTTACGTGGTCGCAATCATCTTTGTTAACAGTGTCACCTCACTCTAAAAGGACATCGTCGATCAGGGAATTTAGCTATGGACTTCAGTCCGTAGACTATCCTTTGCTATTTATACCTCTTACCATTAGGAGTTGGTGCCAGATGAATCGAAGTAGGAGACTGTTATACACAAGAAAGCAAAGGTAAATAGAGATGACGCACCCTAGGCCAAAGATGGGGTACAATTCAGCATAACATATTAATTTACCATTTGCATTAAGCGAAAGTTCAAGAGATAAGGCATTGAGACTTTATTCTAATAATCTGATGGAGATCACCCTCAGTGGATGTTGGTAAGAACTGTTCAGCAATGATTGTATGTCTCCTTACTTTCATAGATAGTTAAGCCATCTATTGCAGCAAGTTAAACAATCTAAAACAATAAATGATAAATTCCTAACTATTACTAGAAAAACAAATCAATTATCATTAACATTACTCAAAGCCATTCGCATATCTAGCTAATAAAAAGCACTAGAATATCAATATGAGGGCCTCCAACGATAAGAAATACCTTTTCGGAATACTATTTGATAACCTTAACGATGCTTTATATTGCTGAGAGAAGTGAGTAAGATTCATAAGAGAGAAGAGAGAGCAGAAAGCAGATCATTGGATGAAATATAATAAAAAGTCATACAACAGCAAGCAAGTTTTACGTTTTTTATACCAATCAGAATTTCGCAGAAGAAGTAGGAGATCATCTACTAAAAGTTAGTGATGTGGGCCTTCCCATCTTGTTTCTAGAACAGAACGATCGCGCTTAAATGAGAGCTTTGAGTTAAGCTCCAAGAAACCCACCGCCTATTAGAGTATGGATATTTATCAAATTATAATTGCTAGCGGGTGCTAAGAGGATTTTCCTCTAATGCGGTTCAAATAACTAGCTAAGTAATTACAGAATGGCTTTTAGTTCCAGAAGAATTCTCAATACAAAATCATCAGTAAAATTGAAGAAATAGGGTGTCTTCAATAGTAGACGCGAGGAGACTATACCATTTTTGATAAGCGCATTTGTTTCCTTCATTCTATAATCCCACACTCCTTCAGATGATGGACAACGCGTCCTACTTTTTCAGCAAATAAGATAGTGGAATCCTCTAGAAGGTGAACACTCCGATCTTATTTCTAGGTCTATTTCAATATGGTATAGCTTCTTTTGATATAAAATTTAGGATAATCAAATTTTCAGATCTTAACCCAATGATTTTGACAATCTCCTCTATGTTCGCATCAGCCCTTTCATAGTTATAAGAAACAGATCCGTCGATATGCGTAAGCTCTGGCAATTCAATTGTCAAACCTGGACATGAAGTGGCTAATAGTGCTAATGCCTAATATATTTGAGCTTGGAAGATGCCTGAATTCTGTATGTTTTATCATAAATCACATCTCTCATAATGTCTGATTTTTGTATTATAATATGTATTTACCCTAGAGAGAATAGAATATGTATTTAATCTATCTCGGTCTGGAGAACATCTGCTTGTGACGCGTATTAAATGCTTGTATCTTTTAAAAAGGGTTTTCGATTGAACCTTCTGACATCTGCTCAGGATAAAATTAAGGTGGAACTTCATCAACAATACTGAATTTCAAATTTATGGGTAAGTTCAATACTAAACTTTTTAATAGTTTAATCAAAATTCTAATTTTACTACAATACATCCCATTATAGCATTAAATCAAATAAACATTTAAATTTATATTTATGAATTTAATAATCGAGATAATCTGAGAGAGGAATGTTAATGACTAAGATTCATTACAAGTTCCAGAGCATCATCAAGTACTGCCAATTCATCACAGACATGAAAGTCATCGATGAGCTGAAGACTCAGAGCAAGATCAGGGTGAAGCTTTTATCGTCTTGCATTAGGCAATAATCTTATCTCTAGCATACAAGCTCTAGCTCATGAATCAATATTAACTTATAAAATTTCCATTTATTGAGGAAATATTAATTTTACTAGCGGTAGACAAAGTTAAAGAATAAAAAATAAACTTATTTTCTAATACATATTAATATAAATATTACAACACTTAACTAATTTTATTTATTTCATTTGTAACTCAAACTCAGGTAATAAATATATTATTGCATCCATCACCATCATCGATGTCACAGAATGAGAAATATGGGTGAATATTTATGATTGCTTTTTTTAAATCTATTTATAGATTTTTGTTTCTTTTTAAATGAATTAGTATATTTTTGCTAGCTATTATTTAGAATTATAAGTAAAATTATGATTGATAATACAGAATAATTATTATCTTAATAATTCCAATCCAAATTTTCAAAAATAATATTTAACTGCAATTTCCTAATTTTTAAAATGCCTCCAGCATTGTTCTCAATTAACATTTATTATAGTTTAAATGTTTTACTTTGATATCTGTTTTATTTCTCAGATTCTGATACTGAGTATTGTGCTAGTAACGATTCTTATTCATCTATGTTTTAAGATATATAATTAAATTTCAAAAATAAGAAAATCTCATTTTTTAAAAACAAAAATCCTATGAGATTGTTAAAATAGTTAACCAAAATAAGCTTTAATGAGTTTTTAATATTTAAGATTTAAACGTCATTCCCTTGAATTTACTTAGCTCTTTATTTCTTATTAATATATCTACGATTAAAAAATAATTTCTAAAATTAATATTAATTTAGCTAGAATTATTAAAAATTAAAAGAGTGGGTTTGATCTAATTTAAAAAATGAAAAATAAAATTGTTTTTATATTAAAATATGCATTCTTTTGCCATAATTAAAATAAAATACCTGTCATTTAATTATTTAATGAAATTATTATCCTTATTAAAATATTATTAACTTTTGATTTTTCAAGAAAGTGACTTACACATGTAAAAATGACTGGTTTCATATGCAACTAAACCAAACTAGTGAGGAAATAATCATATTCAAATATGGTATACCAAAACAAGTTTTCAGGTTAAGTATTTACGAGAGGCCAAATAGAATATCATGAAGTCTCCTATGATTAAAATTTGATAATCAGTCAAGCTGCAAGAAACACTGTAAATTTAGTAAAATTAGATATTTTATAGTGGCAGCTCCTAGATCACCTTAGATATGAGGATCTTTATTTACAAATGATAAAGATGGGCTAATAAAATATGCTTCTGCAATTTTATTAGACTGAGCTCAAACTCAGAATCGAAATGAGAGTCAAGTAAATAAGACCTTGAAAAGAATTACCATCAAAAAGTCTTCATTAATTTTGATATTTCTAAATTTTATAAAAAACTCTTAAAGCTATAAAAAAAATTTTCGTATTTGATTAGAGAATTATTTTATTACTAACTATTAATTTTACATGTTCATTTTTCTGTATTTTTTAATTAAATTTTCTACAACTACATTCATTTATTAATCAAATGATTTATATCTACTGAATCATACTTTAACAAAATGATAGATTATCTGCAATGATACTTATTTATGTTGACTTTAAATATCCAAAAGCAAATTGATTAAATTTATTATCGTATTAATGCAATCTTAAAGTCCTGTTTCGGCTATTTGATTTGCCATAAAAAGACTTTTATATTTACTAATATCAATTTCACTCTATAATTTTCTTGGTTAGTAATTATTATTAATTTATTAGTTTTAGAAAGCTTTATCTAGAACATTGAAGTTACTAATCATTACATATAATAATTATCCTTTATAAGAGTAAAGTGAGAAATATTATTGAATCTTCAACATCTTCTCTGTTGTTAATTTGGTTTTCTTCCATGTCTACTTATTTAATTGAAATGTCGGTGGGGGAAGTTTCCTGCCCTCCTCGGGAGTTCCCTCTACCCGACGGAGGTTTCTTGGCCCGAGGTAGTATTCTGCGCAGCATGATTTTTAAAAATTTTTTAAAAATATTTTCAATAGATATATTATCCTTTACTTATTTTAAATAAAGACTGGACTCACTAGTATCGCTTAGAAATTTTCAATTATTATATAACAATTTTGTTGGGAAAAAAAATTATAATTAATCGCTAACATTTTTTTTCTTATATAATAATATATAAAATAATTTTATTTAAAGTATATAATGTGTTTCTAATAAAAAACATTTAATTAAATTTCTATCTTAAACTCTAAGCAAAATTATTTGATTTAAAAATAATAACAATATAGGATATCTTGATAAATTAAAATATAAAAATTTATAGTCAAAATTAACTGATTTTATAATTAATTTATAATTTAAACACCTTATATAATTGGATATAAGAAAAATTACCTAAATAAATAATACAAAAACAATTCATAAACTTTATGCGGGGCAGGAAATTTCCAGGGAGGCAAGGAACTTCCCCCCGAAATGTCTTTGACGGTGCTATTTCCTTTTAATGTTATGTTATTTCTATTTTAATTGCAACAAAAATATATTCATTAAAATTATCACTTTTGAGCGGCTTAAGGGTTATGATAGTTGACAACTCTTTTAAAGAATTTTAAAATCAATTATCCAATTGATTGTTATCAATTAGGCAACAAAAGATAAAATTAGACATACAGATTTAGCCTAATATTTTATAAGGATGAGAATTTAGTTATTTATGAATTTTCTCTGCAATTAGAAGAAATTGTTTGTTTTTGCTTATTAATTTTATATTTGACAATTGATTATCATAGCCACTTTTGTAATATTATTCTGATTATATTTAATAAGATGGTTTGTATTAAGTAATAATCTTAAAGAAATATTTCATCTCTTTTCCAGATGTAAATAGAATCAAAAGGTTTAAGGCTTTGAATAATTTTTTTAGATTCTTGAATTGTTGGCCTTTTACGCTAAGTTGATTAAAATTGTCTTTTATTTCAATTTTTAAAGGTTTTACAATTCCTCTAAGCCCATTTATATTTTTACAACAAACATGTCTTTGCAGTTTGAATTGAATCTATTCTAATAAATAGTAATTGAAGATAAATCCAATTATTTATAGTAATATTAGAAATAAATTTATAGCACAAAGCATTTACATGATTGGACGTTTGTATTAATTGTTCAATTAGTAACAAATATTAGATTTTATCTCAAAATATAATATTTAAAGTTTACCATAAATTTTCAAAGCAGCTTTAAAATAACTATTGATAATTGTCTTGAGAGAATAAATAATTTTTATAACCCTTAAAAAAATAAAAATAAATAAATACAGAATAGGCATACTGAGAAGAAATGATGTCCAGAACAATGTCGTCATTGATCAAGCCAATACACTTTTGAGTTGGTAAAATTTTACAAAAACTAATGAAAACTTCAAATGCTTAAAATTATAACTTTACACGCTCAAATTTAAAAAGGAATGCAACTTATTAAACCAGGTCTAACAAGAACTCATCATGATTCAATTTCAAGGTGAAAAGTAATTTGAAGCTTTATAAATATGGAATCAATAAATATTAAAAAGTCTTAGACTTATCTCATTTTATAATAAACTTATAAAATCCCAACTGGCTTCAATTAAACCCCAACATATCTACTATAAAGCTTTAAAACAATACTCTTACCTATTGTCACTTCCAAAGGAATTAAGCCTATCTCTGAGAACTTCATTCGTATTTTTAAGACATAATATTTGAGTTTGGATATCCTATACCAAACAAGAATGCCATCCTAATTACAAATAAAGTAATATACAATAAGGATGACTCATTTTAAAATCTAATGCTGGATGATTAAATTTTCTTTTGATTAAAACGACTAAACCTAGTCACAAGAAGACTTCTGCTCATGTTAACATTATCTACGATAAATCCCAATAAAATGTGGAAGAAAGAAAACAAATAAACCAGGTCCCTTAACTCATGACGTCAAAAACTCATAATAATAACGAGTCTCTAAATAAAAGATAAAAAATATTTCAAAAATTATGTAGTAAATATGGACCCTTATTAATGTAGACTATCACAAATTCAGACTTAAAAAACCGATTTTACACGAGAGAATCAAGTGTATCAATCTGTTTAAATACAATTCAATAAAATCTATACTAATAAATTAATAAACTTACTGAAGCAGTCATTGTTATCTATGAATTTGTAAATAAAGCTAAAAATATAAAGATAGTCAACATGACAGACAACTAATTAGCAGAATTAATTAAAACCATAATAAAATCAGTTGTAGAAACCCCAAATGATATAACCTCTCTTCTTAGGCTCTTTAACATTGATATGCTAAAAAACATCTCAGCAAATGAACTCTCATGTGTCAGCATAGACACTGACTGCCGTAACAATCTTAATAGATGTAGATTCTTGTTAAATGCCTCCAAAAACATGCTTACTCATTCTAATCTTACCTGACTTGTCTAATCACAACCTGATTGAGAGACCTCATAAGAACAAAAGATATTAGACTATCTAAATCCGAAACATTTAAAGTAATTCTAGTTTAAAGTACAATGAGATCAAGTATAAATTATGAATGGAAAAGAAGAGAAAAAAATGAAAGACGTTGTATGCCAGGAGAGAATTTTCTTATTAATTAAAAAAGATTATCCCTTACATATTATCACATATAATTTATAAATATTATACCTCGGAATTTTAGTTTTTTGCAAGTAAATATAGACATATTTCTATGAATCCCTAATTTATAAAGAGTCTATCAATATCATTAAAATATTTATCTATACTTTCATATCTATTCAGATTGAACATATCAAATCTATGATGATTTTAAATAAATGCAAAAGAAAACAGTTTTAATTGCTGATATAATCTAATTTTTCATTAAAAAACAATAATTTCTTTTTTTTAAACGATAAAAATCAGATGTTGGATATTTATTGACATTACTGTATGAGATTAAATTTAATTATAAAATTTCAAATAATGATTTGGATGATTTATAAAATTAATACATTCATAATATTTTTCAATTTTAAAATCATAAATTCACTTCAACATTAAGCGTATCTCAAAAAAAAACTAGAAGGATTTCAGTATTTCTTTCATCCAAATCTTAGATTTCATTTTCTATGTCTATCTTCAGACTAAACTACTAGATTCCTGCGCAGATCACTTCATGGATTTATAAAAAATAATCGAGAATTGATAATTAAAAATGAAATTAAGAATTACGAAAAATAAAAACCTTTAAATGTTAACGCTGGTGGAGACTGTGCGCTCACAAAAAATGTAAGTTACAAAAAAGATATCTAAAATTTTATTTTTTTAGAGGTCTAACCTGGTAAGACTTTAGGATGCGGAAGACAGTAACTTCACAGAGCAGCTCAAAGACAGGGGAAGGAAAGACTTATACATGCAGATGGTGATGTCTATGAAGGTGAGTGGAAAGATGAAACTGTTTTTTTAACATTTCTATTTTTGATTATCACATTAAGTATTAGTGTTTATCTTAATTATATTCTTACAATCATATATTTTTTATATCCTTGTCGAGGATGCAATATAATTTATACAGAAAAATGGTAGCAATGAGGGGAGCGTGCATGTCTTTGGTCACTCAGTCTCTGTCCGATAGAGTTACTTATCCATTTCATCAGTACTCTCATCTTCTTTTCATCTTCATTCTTTTACTCTTAATCTTTATCTTCCTCTTTATCCATCTACTCCTCCTTCTCTTCCTCCTGCTCTCCTCTTCCATAACCTCCTACTACTTCTCTTAATTTTCTCTTTTTAATAATATTTGTATAAGTTTCCTATCTAATAGAAAGCTTATTTGATATTTCAATTGCAATATTGTTACTATTTCAATACTTACTCAAATAGTTTCAATTGTAATTGAAGCTTTATGAAAACTAATTTCTTCTCCTATATTCAACAAATATCATCTAATCTACATACTTTGATGAGAGTTATTGCGTATTTAAAGAATTATTTAAAAAAGTAAGATTTAAATTGAAATAATAGCAGATTATGAACCTGAATGTGTATAATTGGTTGCAATTAGATTTTTGATGATATTTTAGAATAAACTCATTGCGAATAATACAGCACCACAATTAAAAAGAGTATGGTTTTATCTTGGGAATTACATTTCTCCGGATAGACAAGTAATTTTATCCCAGAGATAAATGAGGTTTATTGAATTATGAAAAATAAGTGGAAATGTATAATTTAAAATGAAAATGAATTTTAATAATTAGTATGAGTATACACAATTACAGAAATATAATTCAGAAACAGCTGTGTCATCTTTCCAATATTCTTCATACTTTGCTCCATCTGGCCACACCTACTTAGTTGTTCACATTTTTTTCCAGTGTCTCTTGAGGTCTCAGTCTTCTGACGCGCAACTCCTGCTGGTAAGTATTGCTGAAATATAAATTTTTTAGATATGTTTTTTGTAACTTAAAAATTTTAGTGAGTAACCAGCTCCTTCTGCTTCTACATTTCTTTATTTCCAATGATAATTATTTGTTTTCATTTTAAATTATACATTTCCACTTATTTTTCATAAATGCAAAGTGATAAAATTCTCAAATTATTGAAAAAATATATGTATTTATAAAATAATTAGAATCGGCAGGCTGCTTTTATACACTCTCTTCCATAGCTATTGAGAATTATTTCATCAGCTCTGCTACCAAATAGTCTGAAGTTCTCTCGATTAAATATCGTTTCGCATTAGAAATTTAGAATACGTTAAGCAGAAAATTCTTGAATCTATTGGAGTTTTATTAATGGAAAGCGCAACAGACTAGAATGTTAAAGAATCTGCCATAGCCCTCATCAAGTCTAAATAATTAGTTTAGCTGCTTAATAAGTTGGCAAGACAATTAATATCATCAAATAGCAGCTGAGTTCTCGTTTTATCCCTTATTTAATTATATTTCTTTTATATCTAAAGCCTGCAGGACTACGTTGATTCATTTCCTCACTTGGCTCCTGTTAAGATATGTGTTGGCTTATATTATTTGAAATCTCTTGGCCTGAGTAAATCGAATCAAGAGCATTAAAGATGTTGCTCTGCAATCTTCAAATCTAGAAATTAGTTTTAAATACTATGCTAAATTACAAGTAAGTTGTTCAATATAACGAATAAATTAAAAAAAAGACAACGGAAGTGCTACTTCTGCGGTGGGAGTCAAGGTTGGTAACCTATATTTGACAATAGATTGCATCATCCTGAGGAGATAAAATTCTAAATTAGCCATTGTCCTTGCTCGAAGGCAATTTTGTCAATCTATATATCTTCATGGGCTCTGCCTGTATGCAGTAGTTGTCTAATTTACTTAATTAAAATTTTAAATCTAAGAAATAAGAGGTTTATTTAGAATGATTTACTTGTTATTATTGCTTTGATACTTATTAATATAGTGAGTAATACAATTAATTTTTATAAATCTCAGTTTAGTCAATTTTGCAGCTCTACCACAGAACGTAATACTACTAAAAGGACGTTTATAATGTCAATATAGCTAAAAAATGTTAATAATAATAATAATTAAATCTATCTTAATTTATTTCTAACAGATACCAAAATTGTGTATATAATGATTTTATTGCATTGCTAAAATTATTGTTTTCCATTTAGATTTAAGTTTGTATCTTTTCACAACAAGTTAGCAATATTTATGTTTTATCTTTTTATATATTTTTCTATACATAATTAGTAGCTTCATCAATAAAATTATTTTTATCTGAAATTAAAGTGTCTTCATTTTTTATTGATAACAATGTGATAAATTAAGGTGATAAAACCCCAAGAGTAAAATTTGAATTAATTAGGAATTTGAAAAATAAATAAATACTATATTTTTATTATTATAAACTATTTGGTAGCTTTTAAATTAATTAACTTAGTACAATATATATATAGGGGTGTCTTAATAAAACATAAAGCTACCAAATTATTAAGCTGATTTCGATTAAAATTTATTTATACTAATCTCCCCAAATTATAATAATTTTGCCTTCAATCTCCAGCCGTGATGCTCAGCCCGGATAACAGAGTGACTAAGACTATCATTGACTTCCTGTCACCATCGCCAGTGGAGCTCGACTAGTCAGTGCTGCCGCCCCACCTTCGTGCCCTCCTCGCGCCGTCGCATATTCCTGAAGCTACCATTTTCGAGTTACGATTGAGATGCTTACTGGATAATATGACCGTTGGGAAGAGATCTAAGAATGAGATTGTGGACCTCGCTTCAACCATCTTTGGTGACAGTGTTATTACGCACTATAAGGAGTTGGTGGACTAAATGATTGAAATACACACGTCAGTCCGCAAGCTTACATTTGTTGAAGATTGTGCCAACTAGAAGTTTATTGAGATTTATGAGACGATGGAGGCTACTATGTGAGATGCGACGAAAGATCAAAGAGATGGAGACGCGCCCAAGGCTAGAGGTGGGGACCCTATATAATACTCAATGGCAAAAATTCCAATAGAAAATGAAGATTTGACAATAGAACAAACCTTGAAACCCTACAACCATATTTAATAGGAGATGACACCCTCAGCAGGTCCTAGTAGAGGATGTACAGATCCTTTACCAAGGTACTCATCACTGGGCGACTTATCTCCGGACTTGAGCAATAAGCTTAGCAATCTACTAGAATAAATTAAACAAAAAAATAAACAAACAATAAAAATCCAACCCACCCACAAATAACCGTTAGACAAGAGGTTGCCCCATAAACCAGCATCTGCAAGGCTAACGGACACCCAACTCCAAGAAATGTATATCAAGGCGACGAAAGATCAGAAGCACCTCCAGAACTACTACCTAACGACGCTATCTCTACTAAATACAGCTGAGAAAAGAGAGCAGGATGCCTAGAGGGAGCAAGTAAATTTAATCATGCTTGGTCTGGACGCCATTAAACGGTCGAGGGAGTCTCGACTTAAGGATGCTTAGGATGATCAAAAATGCTGCTAGCACAAATGTATGAGGACCAGGTTATTCCAGAAAACAAAGTTCAAGAAGCATTCACGGTACTGTCTGCTGAAGCCCGAGGTTAACGGCTACATTTCAACAGCTATCACCAAGCTACGACCCCTTGTGCAGAGGCTCTTCAATGCAACCAAACGATGGAATGGCCAACCAAATGTATACACTTTTCAATGACACTCTTCAAACCAACACCTTCTCCAAGCGCACTCTTTGGATAATTACAGGGTAGAGAATAGCTTTTAGAATCAGAGGAATCCGCCAGGAGAAATTTCTTCTCATGCAGACGAAATCGAAACCACTCAATAAACGAAAACGAAGAGGGCCATCTTTATCTTGAGACTGGCACCCAATATACTACCACCTGGAACTCACCCCCTCTTG
>ARYC01008834.1:0-20010 GCA_000711775.1 Oxytricha trifallax
CTCATCAATTCCTATAATAAAACTTAATATGGTTGTATCTTTGCGCGCTTTGAAGATAAATTTATTCTGATTTTATATTCGTGTTCAGCTAGGTCAAAATGACCAGAAAAGATATTTTCGGGAGTTTTTGGGAAATATAAATTGCAAGTTGAGTTTTGCCGGGGAAAGGTTCGGCTCCAGGGCTAAATTTTAAAAATAGAAAAATGGACAAAATGACCCCCCTATACTTTTTGAAAATGACTACATATCTGGTGTTCCGGTGTCACACTCTTGTTCAGGAGCCCAAATTTAGTGGATTTGCTTAATTCCAGGTCATCTCATGAATTTCCGTGACCCTCTCCCGCTGCCTTGAAAACCCTCAAAATCGATGTTTAACACACTTCACTCATCAATTCCTATAATAAAACTTAATATGGCTGTATCTTTGCGCGCTTTGAAGATAAATTAATTTTGATTTTATATTCGTGTTCAGCGAGCTCAAAATGACCAGAATTGATAATTTCGGGATTTTTTGGGAAATATAAATTGTAAGTTGAGTTTTGCCGGGGAAAGGTTCGGCTCCAGGGCCAAATTTTAAAAATGGAAAAATGGACAAAATGACCCCCCTATAACTTTTGAAAATGACTACATATCTGGTGTTCCGGTGTCAGCTCAATTGATGTATTGGTTGAAAGTAGATCATCTTTTGCTTATAATCATTTGTTTAGGCATCAAATCCTAAGCTTAAAGCAAGATGGGCTGTATCGAGAAAGAATACAGTGAAACATCTTATTTTTACTCAAGTTTAGATCAAACAAAAAAAAGCTGTTTGACTAAATAACGAACGTTTATTTTTGTCCCACAAATTTACTCATTTGGCTTAGTGGGACAAATTTACTTAAGGAAATTTACTTTTTTTTCGACATATAAGACTAGTAAGGTGGAGGAGTATTATAAGTGCAACTATTGCATTCAGCCAACTGCACAATGATAAAGTAGTTAATTTTTATTTAAAACCACAAAACATTAAAATTAATCTCGACGATAGCTCCTACAGTGTCTGATAAATTTTTCAAAAACTTAAATTTAAGGGGAAGTTACAATTGATTGTGACTCAAATTTATGTCCCTATATATATGGCTCTAACTACTTGCAATAAATAATTGCTGAACCTTTGAGAGATAACTATTCTCTGCTTGTAAAAGTCTTGCATTAACTAGCTGGAGAGAAATTTGAAACCGTGATTCAACAAAAAAAAGTCTTTATAAGAGCTAGCAAAAGAGCTTTTATTATAAGGAGAAATGAAAAATTTCAATGTCATTTTGGAAATACTGTCCACTGGTGCCATCAACTTAATTCAAACTGCAAACGAAATCACTAACATTTTAGAAAAACATAACATTAAGGGTTTATGATATTTATAATTTCCCAAATTTTATCAAAATAAATTATTATATTCTATTCAACTAAGAATTGAGCAAGGAAAAAGCCGAAAGGCCAGAACACCTTCAAATTCCAATTGTTAAGCCTCCAAATCTTTTTATCTAAATATTTTTACTGACTATGCTATTTTCTTTGAAAGAAAGTTCGAAGCAATACAATAAGGAAAACTAGGATTTTCATGAATCTGTATAAAAATATAGTTATTTTTTTCATATCTTTTATCTTTTTTACCATTAAAATAAATGAATCATTTTATTTTAGTTTCAAAAATACATAATTTATTCTTTTTAATTTTCTTCTACCACAATTTATTTATCCTATACTCTTAAATGCGTCATTAGATATTAATATATTGGATTTTATATTTTATGAAAATTTTCTTGATATATGATTGCTATAAAATAAGGGGGGGGAAGTTTCCTGCCCCAAAATTTTATATGCACCCAAGGGGGGAAGTTTCCTGCCCCCAAAAAGGTAGTTTCCTGCCCCGTACATAAAATATGCAATTTTTATAATTTTCAAAGAATCTTTATCATCTATTATTATGTAGTTTTTTTAAAAAAATTTAACTTCAAATATCATTTCTACCTTGATAATCAATTTAAAATTTAATGAAAATTACATTAATTATTAAAAAAAACACTTATATTAGCCTTGTCAATAATATATAATTTGATAACGAATAATTATGTACCTTGAAAATTATATAATAATTAATGATGTATAGTACATGGTTATGGTTATTGAAATTGAAATTAATTTATTTCTATTAAATTTATTGCAAAAACATAATATTTAATGTTGGGGGCAGGAAACTACCTTTTGGGGCAGGAAACTGTCTGGGGGCAGGAAACTTCCCCCCCTCAAAATAAGATCTGATAATCTATTATCTATGAAGACTATTTTCATTTGCCCTTGAAGACTAAAGAAATTGTCGCTCACGAATGTCAATACTTTTTGGTGAATCCTTAAGTCTTTTATTGATATTTTGTTTTTTATATTTGCAATAACTTCTTAGTTAATTTATAATATTAAATTTTAAACACTTAGTCATTGTAAAGGTTTGATAAATTTGTTTTTTTTATCTTATTTGACAACCTTACTAATTTAGCTTATTTTACAGTTTATTTTTTATAAATAATATTATTAGATATAATATTCCTTCATTTATAAATAAGTGCAGAAGTTTATTATTAAGCAAAGAGTAAAGTGAGTTGGACCATGAAGTCAGTGAAACAAAGATCAAATTAGTATACTGGAATATAATTGAAAATATTTGATAAAGTAGTAATATATAAAATATTTATAAACAAAAGTTAAATTTCACAAACTGGAATTACTTTTATGAGTTAAAAGATAGTTAAAGCACTTATGTCAATATTATGATAATGCTGAAGTAAAAAAAGAGAGAGGCATATATCTTAGTTGATATATAGAAACCGTGCAGCTTATTTTTAAAAGTCAAAATTCTATAAATACTGAGTTTATAGCATAAAATTCTTTATATGAAATAACAATTAAATTCAAATAAAAACCTTAAAATAATAAGAGGATATATTCTACGTGGAATACGAAGTCTAATTAGCACAAAGAGTAATACAATAAAACATATTCTTGCCTATTCAATTTAAATTTTTGCCTACAAAATTAATTTTACCAGCAACTTACAGGGCTTTTTTTAATAAAGCAAGGACAGACAGCAAGTTGAGTATTTAGATGATTTATTGATGAATCTCAAAGAAGCTTAATAATTTAATATAGTCACTTAATGGCTCAAGAAGATTGAGAAATCTTACAACTTGAAACAGAATTCGAATAAGAAAGAATTTTTTAGTCACGCATAGTAGTTTCAAAAGATTGAGATTATAGCAGTAAATATAAGGTTTAGAGGTTTGGTACTCTGTATAAAATGTATTCTAAATATCAAATAGTTACTCAGAAATTTATGGCAGAAATAAAAAAGTAATATTAATTATACCAAAAGCTTACCAAATAAAATAAGCCAACAATATGTGGCATGATCATGATGGCGTAAAATATGTCACCAATTATGTGGTAGAATACCCTATTTTAGCAATCTTGTTTGTGATGTTAGAATGTATATATTCAATTAAATAGAATAGAATTCAAACAAACCAAAGATATCCAAAATCTAATTCAATGATATTTTTTGAATAAATAAGTAAAATAATTAAAAATATGATATTGGAAATTAAGTTAACAAGCTTTGTAATCATCAAAAAAGTTAATAAAAATTAAATATTTAATATTAAATTTTAATTAGAGTTTCACCTGGTAAGAGCTGCAGATGGACTGGACAGAGATTCTACAAAAGAGAAAACTAATGTAATTAGTATTTCTCAAATCAAAATAGAGCTATGTATAAAGGAGAATACATAAATGACAAGCAAAGTTTATGATTTATTTAAATTATTATCCATATTTGATTTTATTTATTCTTAATAAGTTATTTCATTTCAATGTATCTAATATATATCGTGAATGCGGTTGTTCTCAATTATGCAAATACAACAGTTATATTTCTTTAGCTAGTTCAGTTATAACAATTGATTAAACCAAAATTAATTTCTGAAAAAAAAAACCAGATTAGGAAAAAAGGTGCTTATAACATAGAACCTTAGACACCATAATGAAAATTAAAGAATATTCGTGAGCTATTGCATGTTTCAATATAGCAATATCCAAAGAGTGTGTGTGTGTGTGTGAATAAGCATCATTTAAGTACTTTAAAAATTATTAACTTGGTGAGATATCCAAATAAATTATGATAAAGGTAAAATAAACAAACATTAAATGGTTGGATTAAAAGATATAAAAATAATTTCACAAATTCTCCCAATCTAGGAAAAAGTCATTAAGGATGAAGTACGCCATGAAATCAAATAATATATAGTTGGATTATGAAAAATAAAAATTCATATTGCGTCTTGAATATCCTTATATACAACATTATTAATTCTATTTGATAGTTAAATCAAGAAAGGGAACATAATTATATCAATTAATTTCAGCAAATCGTGGAGGGCTTTTTCAAATGACACATCTGAATGAAACAACAACTATCATCAATTTATATATCTGAATAAGTTAAGCTTTAAGGATAAAGTTGAGGCGAACAAGCACGATTACAGGACTAGAGTAAAGAGTAACAGATCATCGGAGTCAGATATAATGAGCAGTTAAAAACACATTGAAAGAGAAATCGGGCATCAAGAGCAAGATGCAGATTGGTAGATTTCGCCCAGCAATGGATAAGATAGACCAATTTAGATGAAAATTATGGTTAATTTATATTCATAGAAATCAATAAATATAATAAAGTTTATAATAAAATGATGAATATTTTATAGTTATTATTTATTGGTTTATGAATAATAATGGAATGATTAAGTACAAATTATTATATTTTGTATAAATACAATAAAATTATTATAAATAGAATTTATTTTATCTTAGTAAAAGGGTAATTTTGATATATTTTACAAAGTTTTTTAAAAATTAAATTGTTTATATAATTTCCATTAAGCAGAATATAGACAATTTTTTTTAAAATTTTATGCGCTGAGTCTTTTTTCACATTTTTCCAATAAAAAACATCTATAATTATAATGCTTATTTCGCCATTTATAATGAATGAGTTTTATACAAAATGCATTGAATATTTTTAATTTATTTAAATCTATTTACACAGAAAATTTTCAGCATTTCTTAAGCAAGAAATGCACCTTATTTTTTCTACTAAATGTATTTTTCCAATAAAAAACATGATGTAAATTTAAGATATAAAATTATTAGATCATGATGATTGAAATGATGGAAAATATTTAGTGTAGGAGTTGCTAGCAAAAGTTATTTTTCAAAACTTACTCCATTATTTAGAAAAGTCAAAAATTTAACATAATCTTCCCTAATATTGAGAGCCATGTTTATATTCACTTATAATAACATTCTTAATACAAACAACTAGCAATCACAATATTCTGCCTTAACTGAGCAATCATGATTAAATAGTCATAATACTCTCTACTGTTTTTTTATATTAAATTAAGAATTTACTATAACTATTGATTGTCAAAGTTAATATGAATCAAAAGTTAGATTGTTGATTAGCCTGAATATTTATTAATTCGATTTTTCATTCAATCTGACCTAAACCTATGTGAAAAGCAACTCAATGAAACTGGAGTAACTTATAGACTTCACAGCGGTAACTTCTCATTGGTTTGATAAGTCATCTATGTAAAAAATGATGTAGAACAAGAAGATAAATTGATTGAAATGCAAATAATATCAAAAAGTCGACATGCGGAATGAAATAGTTCTGCAGAATAATGTCATTAAAGAGGTAGAAAAGAAGTTGGGGTAATAATAAGGCATATTAAGTGAATCAAGGGACGATGTTATATATTTGGAAAGATAGTTTCTCTACAAAATGCTGATGCCTGGATAACTTGACAATCAAAGTAGAAATCAGTAAGATGTCGAAAAAATTAAAACCTGTTCTAGATGAAACTAATAGAATACAAAGAAAAGCAAAAGTGAACATGAGTTCGAGTATAAGTGGACCTAGTGAAGAATCACTTTGGTTTGTTGTATTTCAATAAGGACATGAGAAGCTCGCAATTGATAAAGTTGATTTCGTTTTCAATATTTACATAAGTTGCATTTTCCTTAAGTTATTCAATTTATTTCATTATATGATATGTTAAAATTTGAATATTTTATATTTTATTTAAATGTTTATTTACAGAATATTTAGTTTTGAAATCTTCTTATTCATAAATAAAATGATAAACAATCTAAGATCGGAATGATACTGGTGTTTTCTTCTATATGATGAAACTTCTGATTTAAATAAAAAATATATATTCTAAAATATGTATATTACTTTAAAACTTAAATTAATAAATTAAAGACTGTTTTTTAATACATTCTACAAAAAGCTCTCAATAATACAATAATGATAAATAATATACTCTAATAAAGAAAGAATAACTTATGACTAGAAAATGAATACAGTCTTTTTTCCACTCTAAATTTCATACATTTAATGCTCAAATATATCATGTCAATATATATATATATATATATATACAATTAAAGTAATAGACTAATGATGATAACGTGAATGAGAAATTGCCAATAAGCATAAAAAAAAAAGTGTCTGAATATTTCTCATCTAAGTCATACATCTCAAAAGTGATTTTAAGCCAGAATTTGTAAATTTTAAATATATATAAATATATTTAAAAATTCATGAGACAGCTCTGGTTAATATTTATTGCAATTCTTTTAAAATGTAACTTTTCGAATGCAAAAATCCTTCAGTGTTATTTTCAAGTAATTACTTCTAATTAGGTATCTTTCATTGCCCTAATGATGAAAATTATTCTATGGAAAGATGAAGAACAGGAAAAGGATAAAAATTCAAGTTATTAGACACAAGAAAAAGCAGTTAAAATATTTTTTATATATTAGTTTAAAATGCTTATAAAATGTTTGCAGTGAATTTCCCAATTAATAATTTTCTATTAAATATGATATTAATGTGATCACATTTTGTCTTCTCTGGATTGCGTGGCAGTATGGAAGATAGAGAACTTTTTAATCTTGTGTTAAACTTCAATTAGGTGAAGAAATCTGGCTAAATAAAAGAATACGCAAACTAATTATTTTAGCAGTATAGAGAAACTAAGGATGGAAAACTTTAATTGGAAGATACGATGATGTCAAAAAAGAATAATTAGGCCATAATTTTGTTGTGGAAAAGTTTAGTTTAAAAACATAAAAGAATAAAATTCTAACTTAGCTATAAGTCCAGATACTTACTATGGTAAAATGCAAATAAATTCAAGCAACTGATAGAACAATTAAAATGAAGTTTAAAAGATAATGAAACTTAGCAAAACTACATCAGCATTGATGTGTAAGATTATGAATATTAATACCTAGAAATAAGCACACGAGGCCAATAACAGTAAATTATCTCTCAAGTAAGTTAATGGAGAACGTCTTCGCAAATGAGATGTTAAAAAGTAGCTATGACTTTCTATTTCATGGATACTATTTAAATGACTCCAATGATTATAAAAGTACCTAATTCAACTTAATAAGTCTGCTTCAGCATATCAAAAAAACTTAATATTAATAGGGAATCAAATTTAGCTCAGAGATTTTCAAATCGTATATGATTAAGTATAGCAAACAATAATAAGTGGAAGTATTCAAATAACAATGATAAGCTCTATAGAGATTTTTAGAAGAGCTGTAAAGAGAGATAATCAAACATTAATCTTTGTAATAAATATAAAAGTAAATTAAAAATAACCTTATTAAATCAAAAGGGATTGATAACATCCTGACTTTACATAAAATTTCGATTATTTAAATTCACAAATTTCTTAATCTTAATCTCTATTAATTTTAAAATTATTTGTAAGAATAAAACTAAGATATAATATAAAAGTGCAAAATATAATCACTTAAAGAATATCTACATAAGAATCTAAAAAATTTCATTATTCTACATTATTTATATATTAAAATGGTTTTAAATGCAGTTTATTTGATTTAAAAATTAATAATTTACTAATATTTTTTAATATTATAATAAAATACAAAACCAAGGGGGGGGGGTAAATAAAGTTAAAGTTTAAAATAAATTTTAAGATGAGATTTCAAATTAACAATATTACAAAGAAGAGAAAGCAAAATTAAAGTTTTTGAAGAATTTTAAAAAATTATATTTAAAATTCATAATAAGTTTAAAAATCCAAATAATATAAAATTAAAGAATGCAAAAGTATATCTGATGAATTAAATAAAAAGAAAATTACAAAGATAAAGAATAAAATTCAAAAGAAAGGTATTTTGTGTTCAGATCGTGGCCTTTTGATGTCATTTCTTTATTTCTCTAAACTTTTTTTATTTTATTGCTATCATTTCTAGCTAAAACCGTTAGGCACAAATGCTAGATTTTAATATTTTTGTTGTAATTAATGTTTTCTATGGTTTATATGCCTTTGAGAATTGGAATTGTATATCATAGGCAGTTTAATAAATTAAATATTTTTGAATATATTATATTTCTCCATTTTTTAATGTGCTTGTGTTTTTTATTTATGATATATTGTAAATTTATGTTTTAACAACGATACAATATTAATTATAAATATTATTTGTTGATTGATAACTTAGTTGGTAAATAATAACTATCATTGGAATTCATTATATTTTTATATTAGTCAGTAACTTTAGGTAAATTAAATAATAGAAATAATCACTTTGTGTAAATAAGCTGCAGTTCAATAATTTCAAAAATTAAGAGTAAAATACTTGTTGCGATTACCCGCTTATCTCACTCAGTCTCCTCCTTGTTCATTCTCTTCTCCTCGTGATCGTTCCTTCTTCACCTTCTTTCTTCTCTTTGGGTCTGATTGTTGCATTTCCACTCATTTTCTCATCTAGGACTCTGGTGTGACTCTTTTGTCCAGCATCGTTCACGATATCTGCTTTGTGTTACTAACTGTTGAACATGTGATTCTTAACTTCTGAGACTTCTCCTATCATTTCGCTAAGTTTTCCTTCAAGCACGAGGTAGTCTTTGTCTAAAGACACTTTAGGCGTGCCTCCAAGAACCAATTCGTCCCAATAGTCGAAATGAGAATTATACGCGGACTGCATCATCTACTCGTCTGCTTTTTGCCACAACTATTTTTATATTATTATATTATTATAATCTTAAATCTTAATGAATCTAAATATTCAATTATTGATTAATAATGCCTATTTTAAGTGCACTTTTACTGTAAATAAAATTAGTTGTTTAATTTGTACAATATTAATTTTGATCTAGGTTTAAGAAATTGATCTTTCTACATTTTAACAATGAAAAAACGACCTTTGTTTTCAAATTAAACTGTTAAATAGATGTACAAGTCAAACAGCAATCAGTTAAGACACCAGATATACCTGATAAATTAAATAATATATTTATTTGTTTGAAACAATCATTCAATAATAAAAAATTAGTTATTTTATATTGTTTCGTTTTGATGTTATATGTTTATCTGACAACCAGTTCTTTATCTGTGACTTCAAATATAAAAGTATTAGTCCAATTTGCTTTTTGTTTTATTTATCTATCCTTGGTCTTAAATTCATTTTGGTCTTTTTGTCTTAGCTTATTTTCCTTCTTTTGAGTTTTCATTTTCTCATTGCTCTTAATTTAGCAATTCTTACTTTAGTAACTTTAATTTTCTATTAATTATTAAAAACTATAAAACGATTGCTTTCAAATTAATCTAAAGGTAAATATATCCTTTTAGGAAAATCTATATATAAAAATTTTAAGTTATACATTGATATGTAACTATATACTTTTGAAAGTGATGATAAACAGAAGCAATGCTAAATCTATCAACATTAATCACCATGGTTTTTTTCATCCATATTTCATAAATCGTTTGATAAAAATGCTATTTCTAATACTTACTCCTAATGTATCTCTAGTTCCTTTGATTATATAATGTAATTATTGAAATTATAGTATCGTGATTGTATCATGTTAGAATTATAACTTCTTAATAGGCTTAATAAAAATTAAATAAATAAAGTTTTATGTGTATTTCTTTTTATTTAGGCTAACTTTTCCATAAATATAAACCTACAGCAATATCATATGAGTATTGACTACACCAGAGTTAATTAACTTTTAATAAATTGATTTACATTATCTTTGAAAGAAATGAAAAAAACATAACTCTAGGCTATATCCGTAAATAAATAGGTTTATAAATCATAATGATAAGATAGTATTATATATTCTGTTTGTTTATTCCTCGCAATCATTTTTGGATTAATTTTTTGAAGCCATCTTATCTTAATTTTTTGCAAATCTCTTTGATGTGGAATTAAAAATCTACCTGGTATTACTTGGTTGTTTTTTTGTTTGCTTCAGTCATTTAACAAGAAGTTTAATCTGTACAATTCTATCTTAAAGTTATTATTGCTCATTCTGATTAATTTATTTTATGGGGAAACTTATTCGACCCAATAGCTTTTATGATTAGACTAATTAGTTTAAGTTTAAACCATTAATGATTTAATTATTAATTAATTACTACAACCCTTCTATATTAATAATTAAATAAATATGGTGATTTAGTTCCCTCAACTTAATTGTTCAAGTAGAAAGACTGTACTTTTTTAGTGCATGAAGAGGAAAGCCTTCTGCATTTATTATGCTTCAGTCAGTGTGTTACTTGAGAGTTTTGACAGTCTACTTTTGAGATATTTTATTATTTAGTCTCATTACTCCTCAATCCCTTGCAAACTGAATTTGGGGAATGTTTTGGTTGTAAGCTCAGATTATTCTTCGTATTATTATTTCCACAAATCCAATAAAGTCAGGGTCTTAGATGTCTATTTTTTATCAAACCTTTAGTTCATCTCATTCTAAGGTTATATGTTTTTGATAATTTTGACTCAATCTCTCTTCTTACTGGTTGAATCTCCATAAATTTCTCATATCTTCTCACCTACACTTACTTCCTTTTCTTTTACTGAATATTATAAGTGGAGTTGATGGCTTTTGACAAGCTGATCACTGTATTTAATTTATTCCATTATGTTTCTGCGATTTACTTTAACTTATTTGTATTGTGATGGTTGTTATGGAAAATTATTTTATGAACATTTAAAAAATCTTTCAAGGATTTTTTATTTTCTTATTTTGCTTTTACTGAATCCGAAATGACCCTTGGCAGCTTCCTCATTCAGCTTGTTATAGCTGCTTATTTTTCATCTAATCACAACTTATTAATAAAAATAGGTTATATTATATATATTAAATGAATCTTATGATCATTTAAATTATAATTTTTATGGGTATTGACGTCAGGGCGTCCCACCCTCGGTCAGGACGTCCCAGATGACGTCAGGACGTCCCAGGTGTGACTGTCAGGGCGTCCCAGGTGCTTCAGGACGTCCCAGGTGACGTCAGGGCGTCCCAATATAATAAATAGTAAAAAGTTTTTATAATGTTGTTTTGAACTCTAAATAAAATTCTCTTAGAATTTTAACATATCATTTCCTTATTTTGGTAACTATCAAAGGATATTACTATACATAAATTAAAGTTGTATATATTATTTGTGCTTATAAAATTTATAATAATTTTTTATATTAAAATTGTGATATTATAATATATAAAATAATTTTAGCTAAAATCAATTTAAACAAGAATTGCTCTTTTATAAAAAATTTATTTATACATTTAACTATTTCATTTAGAAAATACTATCTTTATTAGTAATTAACTCATTAAGTAATTTAAGATGAATTTTGTATATCATAAAATTATTTTTAGTATAAATAAATAACTTTTTACCAAGATATTAAAATTACTTATTTATGTTTAAAATGCCAAAAATATGTATAACTATTAAAAAACATTAATTTAATATTTTTATTTGAAATGTTTGGGTTTATGTATGTTCAAATCATTTTTTATTTGTGCTATAATTTATCAATACCTATATTCTAATATCTATGAAATTTTAGTAAACATAAAACATTAAAACTTTATTATATAGTCTTGCAATTTAGATATTAATATACAAGATATAACTAAGATATTTAAATTTAATATTTTTAACAAAACTTATTAAAATTTTTGTTATAAATTTAATATAAATTTTTAAAAAGATTATAAATTTTTTTTAAAAAAATTAATCATCTCGTCCATCTACACATCACCCTATAAAGAATAGCTATTCTGTTCAAACAATAACTTGGTTTTAATTATTTTACGAATATTACCCAAAACTTTTCCTACAGATTCTCTACTTGTTTTAAGTTAAAAGTTTTTTTAGATATCTTCTACAATTTCACTTGTATTTCTTCCAGTAGGAAAAGAAGTAAAGAGTATCTCTCTTAATGCTTTCAATGGTAATGTATAAGGACAATAAATTCTTAACCCATTCTTAATAGACTATCTGGATCGACATTTAGAATTTTCTCACTCATAGAAACAATGATCTTGGTATTTATTAGATGTAGTATATACCACTTGTAATTATTAGTCACATCGTATGCATTAGAGATTAAATTATAGCAAGCCGCAAGCTTGTAACTCATGTACTATATTTTAAATCACATGTATAGATTAGTCGTCTCTGATTTGTTGTTGAAAAAATTCCATATACAAACTAATTAAATAATTATTAACGATTATATTTTAACGATTAAATATTACTTATTTTCACTTATTCATACACATTATCTCAAAAAGATTTTCGGAGGCTAAGCCCGAACCTCCACAAGGAGCTGCCGCCCCCTTGACCCATGCTATTACTTATTTTGATTTGGTATCGAAGGAAGGGCTCTGCCCCTCCTGACCCCGCTAGGGGTTGCACCCCTAGGACCCTACCTAATAAAATTCTAAGAGAATTTTATTTAGAGTTCAAAACAACATTATAAAAATTTTTTACTATTTATTATATTGGGACGCCCTGACGTCACCTGGGATCCTGACGGCAACTGGGAGTCCTGACGTCAGCAGGGACCCCTGAAGCACCGGGGACCCCTGAGTCACGACGCCTGAAGTATCAGGGAAGTCTGACCGAGGGTGGGACGCCCTGACGTCAATACCCATTTTTATGAAAATTTTGTTAAATTCAATATAATTATTTGATAGATTTGAATTTCCGCCTTTTAAAATTATAATATCTTTGCTTAAATCCTTTTAATAATATTTTAAATGATAAAAAGCTAATTTCATTTACTCTTTTCCTGTTTGCTATTCTTTTTTTGTTTTTTAAGATTACAAGTTTATTTTACCTTTCAATATCCCTTTCCTCCCTTAAATGACATTAAATTAATTTTTAACAGTAAAATTTAATAAATAAATCACAATAAACGTATTCAAGTATTATTTTAGGCAACTCCTAAATAGAGTAAGTAAATTTTCTCATATTTTATCGACCATAGTTATAGTATATCCTTTGAAATATAACTGATCATTACTGTATTATTCAGCCCACCTAAATCTTTATCAAATTATGGTACTCATTAAAGCAATGGGATTGATGGATAATAATCCAATGTAATTAAAATATATGTAATCAAAATTGGAGCAAGAATGTAAGATTGATGTAATTCATTGCTATGCTATAGCTCATTTCTCTTTCTCATTGTGTTACCTAGTAGATTCTTCTTTCAATTAATCGCAATTTCTTCGCTATTTTTTCTTAGTTGAGCATCTCCTAATAGATAGCTTTTGATTAATATTTCAATTAATTTTGTATTCTTTTCAATTTTACTGCTTCTTATCTATATTTTTCTAGCTATCACCTTATAAATATCCTTCCATCTCTGAGTTATTTATGTAAATTTCGCTAATCTCCTCTTATGTCCTTCATCATACTGTTTGAGTGAAGTTTCTCTGAAGTTTTTTTGAATATACTCTTCCCAAGTGTTGATCAATGAAAAATTTATCAATTCTTTTTCCATTTCGGATTCTATTCATTGCCTCAAAATATTGACTCTGTTTCTCGTTTGTTTTTCCAATGCCTTTTTCTGGTGATTATAGGGCTGATTTTCCAAACAATTATTATAATATGCCTATTTCCAGGTAAAACAAGATGTATTAACAATGCTTTCATCTAAGTGTTGAATTCTGATTTATTTATTTATTTCTTCCAGAGTTTATACTTATTTTTTCCTTATATCAGAATTATATTTGATGCTGCTGCGGTTTCTACTGAATTGAATTATATCTTTCTTCATTTTCTTCGTTTTAATTATTATTAGTAATTAGTTTATAATAATTCTAACAATTCTTACACTTTTGTAATCTATATGGTTTATATTGTTTTGGTTTTGTATGTTGAGCCTTCTCACACAGTCTTTTCAACGCTTTATTCTACGTCTGTTGTTTCAAATCATTATTTTTACTTTTTAATAATACCAATAATTTCAAGTCTATTTTATATGTTATTTATTCAATTAATATTTGCATTAATTTTTATTTTATTGATCAAAGTCTATAAATCTTTGATCACTTAGTATTTTTCAAAATCCTGATGAATTTACTCTCTGATAAATGACTTAACAGACTTTCATGTGATTTACACTTCTTATTTGCTTTAAAGGATATCAGTTTTTGTCATCACAAGTACCATAAAATTCTCTTGCTTTATTTTCACTATTTTTAGAAAATAAGAACTGGTGTTGCTGTCTTTTAATTTGATTTGGAATATATTTTAAAAGTCTTGAGGTGTCTCAGAGCTTGACTTTTCAGCTTGTTTTTCATCATATCAACATTCTCTAATTTCACTTAATACTCTTTTATCAATGAAGAATTTTGTTGATTAATATAGATATAGTTTGTGCTACCATTATTTTGTCGCAGACTATAAGGTTGTTAGATTTGCTAATTTTTGATAGAATTCTATTTGATTTTTTTGAAATATATAATACCTTATTTTTTTAATAGAATTCTCGGGTTAAATTAATTAAATCTCATATTTACACTTTGGCTTATTTGTATCTCTCCTACTTTATTGATTTCTTTATATTGATTTAAATATTTCAATTATAATTATTATTTTAGTATTGAGCCCGAAATTACTCGATTTCCCTTATTCTCGAAAACATCCAAAATTCTTTCAAAATGCTCCCTCCACTTAACTTTGATTGGAATATCATCTACAAACATTAGCTTCCCTTATTTGACTAAAGATTTTCCAGTTCTTTTTTTTGGGGAATATATCTTATAAATAAAGATTGATCTATATGAGGAAAGCCAAATGCCTTAAATTATTTCTATATATATAAATATAAATGAATCTCTCACCCTTCTCATATTGAATTTTGTATTTAAATATAATTCGTTAATAGGTAACACGATTATGCTGTATGTTCTTTATTTTATTCTCTCTACTTGAATCTTAAAAAATTTCGTTTTCCAGATAGAGTTATGAACTTTTATCAAAACAAAAAATAAGTATGCGTACCTTTATTAACTCCTCATTCTTATTACCTATATATATTATAGTATTCAAATCATATTAATGTGAGTATTCTTATTATTTTTGAAATTTTTTAATAATTTACTTTTTATGGTAATTAATTCTTTTTTTAAGAAGTTTGTTGATTATTACATTCTTAACTATTTTACGAAGATGATATTTTAAAACTATAGTTCATTTGGTTCCGATTTCTTGATGCTGTACTTACGTTTACTTATAAGTACTTTTATTCCGTTTATAAAGATTTACTACATTTTCTTAGAGTTAATGTATTCTAAAAATCTTCAACTTACTATATATAAATTATTCGTGGGATTTGATTGGTATTTTAAGTCAAAGCAATTTATTCAAATGCTTCTTTAAGTTACATTTGCTTATGCTATTTAATACAGTCTAATCATTTCAGTATTAAATCTCACTTGTTCTATTTTTTATACATACAAATAACGGTTCGATAAGAGCTGAAACTGGTTCTTATGTCATTAAATTAATAATTGTAAAGAAAAAATTACTTGATAATTAATATATTCCCATAATTATCTCATTGTCAAATTATTAGTCAAATTTTTTATTAGCAAAAGCATCTAACAGAAATTTAATCGCCAAATAATATAAAATGGTTTAATAATATAGATATTTATTAAGAAGTGTATAAAATATCATACCTAAATTCAAATTAAATTAGATTTTTAAAAAGCACTGATCAAATTAATTCAACAAGTAATAAAAATAAATAGAATTCATTATTAAGATAATATCCTCAAATGAATCATTTTATAATAATCTAGAGTAAGTTGAAAAAAATAATAAAAAATAATGATAAATAAGAATTTTTAAACTTAAATGTATTTATGATAAAAAAAACTCGAAAATATAAAAAATATTAATAAATAAGTTAAAGGAATAAGTATTCAGTTAAATTTGATGTAAATTTAAGAATTTAAATATATATAAAGAGATATTTTATTTATAAAAAAAAGAAAAATCACCAAACTGAACATGTTAAATAAGCTATTTAAGTGGTAGCATGGTTGATAGAAATTTTAGTCAACAAAGAATTGAACAAGGAAAAAGCCGAAAGGCCAGACCATCTTCCAATTTCAAGTGCTAAGCCTCCAAATCTTGCTATAGGACCATCGTTTTTCAATACCTTTGAAGAGGTCACTTCATTGAACATGGTAAATAAGCTATTAAAGGAAGTAGCATGGTCGTAAGAAATTTAGATAGCAAGATTTGGAGGCTTAGCACTTGGAATAGGAAGGTGTTCTGGCCTTTCGGCTAATTATAAGTTGAATGACAAACTATTTTTTTTAATTCTTAAATATATCACTTCATTGATCATGTTATATTAGGTATTATAACAATAAGAATCGAAGTTTCTCTATTTTTGTAAATATTTTGATGCTTAGCAATCCATGACTCTTCATTCTCAACTCTCATTATATATAAATAACAATTATTATTGAAATAGGCTTATCTATTTGATTTAAATACTCAAATAATTTTATTTTATACATTTTGAGATTTTTAAAATTATTTATGTTTAACTTTTTTACTATAGGTATCTAATAGATATCCTTATAAGTTTTTATTTCATCGATTTATTTAATTTTTTTCTTATTTATTTTCAATTTTTCCAATTTGATTGAGATTTATTCTTTTCAAAAATAAATACTTTTTATTAAATAATAAATCTTTTAATAATAAATGCTTGTTTAAATTATCATTATTAATAACAGAAAGTTAACGATTTTTATTAATACTGAAAATCATATTTTCCATATATTTTTCTTATTTATATTTAAATAAATATATTATAATTATAAAAATTTTGGTTATCTGTTATGACAAAAAAATTAGTAAATTTTTTAAAATATAGGTTACTTGGTTAATAATTATAATGATAATAAGATTTGTAATTGTATTTCCACTGTTTATAAAATTATAAATAAATTGAATTATTAAAAAGATGCTAAAATAAAAATTCTAGAATTAGTTTAAGTTTATTCTACATTTTTAGATTAATAACATCCTTGATTAATCAAGGCTAGGGATTTAGTTAATTGTTTAGAGGAAATTTATAAATTTCTCAATATAATTCAAGAAGTTATAATTAGTAAACTTTAATATTTTTAGTTAAAATGTTTGAACTATATTTTTGTGCATAATTTTAATTTATAAGGTTTTGATTTTTTTAATATTCAAACTATATATTTTAAATATCTCTCATTATTGCTAAAATAGAACTGATTTGGGAAATTAGAAATTTATAATAAAGAATTTAAATATATATTATTTTAACTGGCTCTAATTAGACATGCTTATAGATCAAATTTGGTTTAGTCGACTTACCGTTATGTTTCAAATAGTATACAGTATCTGTCCAATTTGATTTCGGAGATTTCTTTTTTCTTAAATATCATTTGACCGGTTTAACCAGTTTGACCGATTTAACCGGAGGTTTTTGTAGTCAAATTCCTCGGATTTAGAAATACATGTGATTTAATTGATTATTAATTAATTTAATATTAAAAAAAATATAATAATTAGTGATTTGACCGATTGACCAATTTGACCGATTTAACTTAGTTATTTTGTGGTCAAATTCTGAAAAGTGTAATATGTAATATATATTAAAACCGATTAAAATAAAAAACAACAGGAGCAGTAATGGAAGGAATGCGGACCTCTGTTAATGCATTGTAGAAATTGATTGATTTGCTTTCTAATAGGATACAGTTTGTGGCATGAACCTTAAGGAAAGTGTTATAACAGTCTTCAATGTTCAAGAAACAATAGATGTAATCTCCAATCTTGGTAAGAGTAGTAATTGACTCTGATGCAGTTCTTGAGAGACTAATAGTAGTGAACCAAAGTGGAATGGCGACATCGTTTAAGTTCATGAGATAAGCATCATCAGTGTTAAGGTAGGGATATTGCATGAAATCAACATCTTGTTGAAGACTACCGGCAATATAGATTTGAGTGCGGTAAGTGAGGCCACACACTAAGTATACTCTATCACTTTAATCAGTGGTACAAGTTGTAAGCTCTATAGAGTACGGAGAAGCAGAGAGGTCCGCATCGAAAACCCCAAAACCCCTTAATGAGGTTTATAAGTGCTTTGATTTGTAGGGAATTTGTTAGGGGTTGGGATTATTAATAGGTTTTAAAGTGAAATTTATAGTAAATGTATTTAATTTAATCACTCAAAATGCACTTTTCGATCATGTGGAGAGGTCTGAAGTTTATCTTACTTAACCACAACTCTATCTGCTCTATTGATATGTCTGATCTTGAGTTTGGTTTTATTATTATTGATTCTGCCATATGTTTAATTGATTGAGATACTCTGGTTTTGTCTATAAACTACTTGATTCTTTACTTAGCATCTTTCTCGCACCTTGTAGAGTATAATCGTTGCGAGGCATTTCGCACTCTATTATTATTGCTGCTAAAGCCCACACATCCCATTGATAGTCACCATCTCTCCAGTCTTCTCTTTCAGGATAATAGCCTGGAGTTCCCATAACACTTCCTAGTCTTGATACTTCTACCCTAAATGCTCTGTTGAAGTCAATAATTGTCACTCTTACAGGTGAGAAGTTTATCATAATATTCTCAGGTTTCAAATCTCTATGAACAAAGCCTAACTTATGTAGCTCTTTTACACCTTGTAAGGTTTAAGTTGCTATCAAAGCAAGCTACTTATGATTCCTTTGATCAGTAATAAAATCTCTGAGGGTCATTTCATAGAGTGGGAGTCTGAAAGCAACATGATCCTTGGCAAGGAGGACAGCATCTTGCTTGATTAAGTAACTACACTCTCTAAACTTTGCTTGAGTTAGTACTTGATAATCATTTGTGAACTCCATCTAATATTTATCATCACTTAAGAGATAGTTGAAGGGATACACCTTGTATGCATACTGATGATCATTGATAACTTTCTTATCAAAGGAGTCTTCTAATATAAGGTAGCATTAAAGTGAAGTGTCTAGGTCAACTTAGGCAAGAACAGGAATCTTTTTATATTGAATTTTAATCATAATCTTTGTGATTTCAGATGCTAGTAGGTTACGTGATTTCCTCACATATTCTGATTCACTAGCTTGTAGGAGCTCTACCATTTTCGAAGATTCTCTTGCTTTTCTTTTGTTTAGTAGCTTCAATTCATCTTCATGCTTTTCAATCTCTAAATCTTTCTTGTGAGCTTTAAAAGATGCTTCCTTAAATCTCTAGTATGAGCATACTGCTTATGGCACTCGAAGCAATCATACTTTCCGTCGATTTTATCGTGCTTTAAGTAAACTGTTGGCTTGGCTTCTCTATGCTCTTTCATATGCCTATACCAACTAGATTTATGAGCGAAGTCTCTCTCACACTTCTCACAAAAGTTACTTCTACTTCTTCAATTTGTATAGGAATTTCATTAATACCTTTCTCCTCCTCTCTGTCTCCCACACACTTGTTTGCCATTTATTTTCTATTATTAATTTCTATTTTAATAACAGAGACCTCAAGTGATAGCTCT